>PVLC010026226.1:5976-23010 GCA_004027655.1 Graphiurus murinus | reverse complement strand
TTTTTTTGCGGTACTGGGGATTGAACTCAGGGGCATTCTACCTCCGAGCTACACCCCCAGCCTTTTTATTTTTTATTCTTTATTTTGAAACCGAGTCTCACTAAGTTGCGGAGTGCCTCACTAGATAGCTGAGGCTGGCCGCGAACCCGGATCCTCTGGTCTCAGCCTCCCGAATGCTGGGATTACAAATGTGCGCCACCATGCCCGGCTTATTGTTGTCTTTTTAATGAAAAACCACTTCCAGTTACTCACATCTATGTCTTATCTTCATTGTTGGTGATAAATCCTTTGAAGGTCAGTGTGTCTTTGTTTCTCATACTCTAAGTATAGTTTTTTTGCAAATAATAAACACTAGTTATGTATTTTTCTAAGTGACTCAAGAGGGAGGTAATTCTGTTCACAGCCCAGATGTCACTATTCTGCCATTTCTGAAAGAATATACTGAGTTACTATTGATATTCCTTTAAGCATTTCTTTATTACAAGAGCACATTTGATTTAAGCATGTCTTTGTTAGAAAATTCATGACTAAAAGCAGTATGCCAGCCGGGCGTGGTGGCACACGCTTGTAATCCCAGCATTTGGGAGGCTGAGACCGGAGGATCCGGGTTCACGGCCAGCCTCAGCTACCTAGTGAGGCACTCCGCAACTTAGTGAGACTCGGTTTCAAAATAAAGAATAAAAAATAGGGCTGGGGGTGTAGCTCGGAGGTAGAACGCCCCTGAGTTCAACCCCCAGTACCGAAAAACAAACAAACAAACAAACAAACAAAAAGCAGTATGCCTTTTGTAGCTCTGTTGTGTTTTCCTTTTCGGTATGTATTCTTTGAAGACTAGTTCCTTAGCATGCATATGTAATGCTGAAATTGGGGAGGAGTGCTGTCACTGAGCTGTACCCCCAACCCCTGTAATATTAAAAATTTTAAGTAAGCAGCAAAACATTTTTCTAGGAAATAATCACTTTTAATATCATTTTAATCACTTTTAATACCATTAAAAAGGAATCAGATTTTAAAAAGGTTTCTCAAATGACAGAACTCTAAAGATGATGTAAGGAAAATAAGAATTTTATTTTAATTATGTAACCAGACATGGGAAGAAAGCATTCCTCACTTCTTTCAGGCCGATCTACATAAGAGGGAGAAGGAGTTGAGCCTGGAGAAGGAGCAGAACAAGCGCTTGTGGGACCGAGACACGGGCAACAGCATCACCATTGACCACCTGCGGCGCGAGCTGGACGACCGTAACATGGAGCTGCAGCGCCTGGAGGCCCTGCTCAAGGCCATGAAGAGCGAGTGCCAGGGCCAGATGGAGCGGCAGGTCAGAGCGCTGGGGAGATGTGCTATGCCTACTGGTGGAGCTTCGCCTTTTTTATAAATGGGTCCAAAGTAGCTCTAAAGTAAATATGTGGGTTCTGTGAGAAATTTATAAAAATCTGGCATGTATTTCCATATTTTCAAACACTCATTCATCTGAACATGTCAGCCTTCATCTCGTTTGTATGTTGGTGAAAAATTCTATTCCCACACAACCACATTTTTATTTTCACCTCAAAACTGGCAAACCAGTGATTGCTGATTTCCACTGGAGAAGAGCTGAAACTATCAGGAAATCTTGAGGAAAGGTATGGTTGGAGGTTAACAACAGATTTGTTTTTCTCCCAAAGAGATTTCCCCCTATCCCTCTCCTCCTGACACCCATCCGTACCCTGATTGAGGCTGATGAGACACCTTTCCAGCACACCAGTAGCAAGATATGGACTGCTTTCTTAACAGCTGTGTGCCTTCAGTCCTGGAAGGATATGGTTCTAATGCCAGTTAACGCAATGACATAAAAAGCACCCTACAAATGTGTGAACTTCCCAAAGTGTGGAAGCAAACCAACAGGACCAGTCTTGGCTTAAACCCTGGGCAAAGCCATCACCCTATTCTCTGGCCTATCTTGGGCAGGAAGAAAGATGTAAGGAACAACTGGAAGTTAAGACTCTTACCCTTTTCCAAACAAAGACCAGAGGATGTGAATGTGATTGGGTAAAAGCCATTGTTCCTTTTTCCCTCAGAGGTAGAATTAAGGGAGGTTGGAGGGAAATAGGAGAGCAATTATCATTAGTCCTACTGCCTCCCCACCCCATCAGTATTATCTCAATCTGAAGTAGCACAGAGAGGTACTCAGAAAAATCCCAAGCTTCCCACCCTGGAAAGCCATTACAGAGAAGTAGTGTTATTTGATTAAGTCTTCTCCACATTGGTCTAACACGTCAGTCTCTAACTAGAATTTATCTAAACCATGACTTCATGCTTTTAAGTTAACTTGTTAAAGTTCTTGAGATTGCCTTTACCTATCCTCACAAATCCAGGAAACTCTCTTTTCTTTGCCAAACAGATGGCAGCGATTCAGGGAAAGAATGAAAGTCTAGAGAAAGTGTCCTCCTTGACTGCACAGCTTGAATCCACCAAAGAGATGCTCCGCAAAGTGGTAGAAGAACTGACAGCCAAGAAAATGACCCTGGAGAGCTCAGAGAGGACTGTGTCGGACCTGACAGCCTCCCTCCAGGAAAAAGAGCGAGCCATCGAAGCTACCAATGCAGAGATCACAAAGCTTCGCTCCCGGGTGGACTTGAAATTGCAGGAGCTGCAGCACTTGAAAAACGAAGGGGATCACCTCCGAAATGTGCAGACAGAATGTGAGGCCCTCAAGCTACAGATGGCAGAGAAGGACAAGGTGATCGAGATCCTGCGCCAGCAGATTGAAAACATGACCCAGCTGGTTGGCCAGCACGGACGAACTGCTGGTGCTATGCAAGTAGAAAAGGCTCAGCTAGAGAAAGAGATTAATGATAGGAGACTGGAACTACAGGAATTTAAGGTCAGTACAGGTTTTTGGTTTGGTTTGGTTCAACTTCTGAAATTTCTTTTTCTAACAAGCAAGTATAACCTAATTTACTGAAAAGTGGTTCTTGGTGTGTGATTCCTCTTGAATTAGAAAGTATTTGTGTCTATGTCTATGCACACTTATATCTTTCTTTGAGAACAGATCTATACTTGTACCTGATTCCAAAAGTAGTGGATATCCCCCAAATGGTTCATAATCACAGAAACAAAAGAAAAAAATTAGATAATCCAACTCCTTTGTGAAATCTTTCCTGATCCCATAGTTTGAGGTAATTTCTCCTGGTCAGACAGACTCACATTGTAAACCCATCTCCCACCACTTATAATTGTATCTTGGCTTCTTTATCCATTAAAACAAATAAACAAAACAAAAAAAACCCAACAACCTTATTGGGTTGTGAGGCTTAAATTAGAAAATACATATATCAAGGACTTAGCCTGGTACCTGTTACATAAGGTATTCAGTAAATATTAGTTCCTTCCCCTCATTTCATTCTCCTTCTGACCTTCATCATACTTTCTTTGTACCTGTTATAACCTGGATCATATTCTGTGTTGCATGTGTGTGTGTGTGTGTGTGTGTGTGTGTGTGTGTGTGTGTGTGTTTAATGGCAGTGTCTCTTTTTCCCTACAACACTACTGACTTCATAGAGCAAGGTACATATCTTATTCATCTTTCCATTTCCTGGCCCGTGTCTTTGTACTTTGCCCCCAGAAGATCCTTAATAAATATATTGAATGGATGTTTTAAAGTTTTGATTTCATAAACTTTATGTCACCGTATCTCTGACTAGGTGAGTAATAAGTGATAAATCACACATACTTGAGGTGCTTCAGTTTCCCCATTCTAAAAATAGGGCAAAATAATTACATTGCATAAAAAATTTAGACTTCTCTAATGCTTAAGTTTTTACTTGATTATATTTTTTAAATGGTCAAACTCATCATGAAAGGGACATGTAAAGGCTTCGCAATGGCAGCCCTACAGAGAAAGATTTAGAGCAGGTGTACATGCAGGCAGAACACATTAGGGGATAAACGATGATTGTTTTCCTTCCTGACTAGAAGATGGATTGCTAATGTCGGTAAGGGGAAAACAGGAGACTCCTTCTGAGTCTTCTACTGTACAATTAAACTAATTTAACCCTTACAAAAACCTTATGAGGGAGTCACTATTATTATCCCACTTTACAGATGAGGAAACAGAGACAAATTAAATAGCTTGCTGGAGAGCAGTGCTGCTTTGGGACTTGATCCTGGCAAGTATATGAGTCAATATTATGGCTCAGCAGTTCTTGGTGGGGACCAGACTTCCCTGGAGGCCTGGTAAATGCAGGTGCTGAGCCCCACACCAGTTTCTGGTTGAGGGGGTCTAGCATAGACTGAACCTTGGCATTCCTGAACAAGCTCCCAGAAGATGCTGATACTACACCTCTAAGAGCACACATCAAGACCTATGTTAGAGTGTCTCAGTATGGTGTGGACTGAAGTGACTGGCGAAGGTGTCAGAGAGAGGTGGGGACTTGAAATTGGGGAAAAACTAGGCAGAGGGAGAAGCAAGGCATTTAAAGCAAGAGAATGCAGCTCAGTTTAGTTTATCCTGGAAAGGGCATGGGAGCTATTGAAGGTATTGGGGCAGAAAAGGGATGACATGAAAAATCAACATTAAAGTAGATTAATGTGACATTGATACATGAAAGTGGATTGGAGAGAATAAAACTCAGTTCCTAAATAAAGTGCTGGAGCAGTTAGGGAAAGAGTTGTTAGGTGAGAAGGTTTTCACACAGGTGCAAAGACTGAGTTAAACACTCTAGCTTTAATGTCTGTCCTCCACAATCCAGTGGGGAAAGATAGGGGAATTGTACTCCTAGAAGAAAGGACTGAATGTCAGCTGGTCCAAGAGGTGGAACAGATGCATCACATGCCCAGGACATGGTGTGATGCCTCAGCCTGCCCCAGGGAGACCCCTCCCCTTCCTTGCCCATAAAGCCCCTTGGACTTTGTGACATTTACCAGGAGCAGCTTGGCAGGGATCAGATAGCCCCTGTAGGCCTTCACTGCCCAAGCCCATCACAGGTGGGAGTGAAACAAGCTAGGAGTACCCACTCATCCTTTTTTTTTTTTTTTTTTTTTTTTTTTGCGGTACTGGGGATTGAACTCAGGGGCATTCTACCTCCGAGGTACACCCCCAGCCCTATTTTTTATTCTTTATTTTGAAACCGGGTCTCACTAAGTTGCAGAGTGCCTCACTAGGTAGCTGAGGCTGGCCGCGAACCCGGATCCTCCGGTCTCAGCCTCCCGAATGCTGGGATTACAAGCGTGCGCCACCACGCCCGGCCCACTCATCCTTTTTGAAAAGCTAAAAGCTTGCCACATGTTTACATTTCAAATGTGGCTTTGGTCTCTACATTTATACCACTGTTATAAGAGTCAACTTGCACTGGCTAGTATTTTAGTATATTTAAGGCCAGTAAACCTTAATTGGGAAGATAATACAGTGACTTAAAGTAAATCCCTCTTCAAGTAGTATTTACTTGAAGGGATCTAGGCCAGTTCTGTCTACTAGATATATAATGTGAACCACATATATAAGTTTATTTATTTAGTAGACAAATAAAAGCACATGAAATTAATTTAATAACATATTTGAACTCAATATATCTAAATGTGATTTTAATATAATCAATATAACCTTGTTGACTGAGATGTTTTACATTTTCAAATATACAGTCTTTGAAATATGGTGTGTATTTTACCCTTAGAGCATATCTCAAATTAGCTGTATTTGAAGTACTCAACAGTACATGTGGTACATGTGGCTGCTGCTGTGGGCAGTGCAGCCCTAGGTCCTGAGAAGAGAAGGCTTCTTCCAGCAAGCCTTGCCAACACACATGGAAACAAGTTATAAGGCAACCATGGTAATCCACATGAGAAGTGATGTAGTCTGGTCTTGAGGTTGAAAACAAGAGTTGGAGAACATTTGGTTATTAGGGGTGAAGGAAAGGGAAAGACAAAACCAGCTTTGAAGGTTCAAACCTACAGGTCTGAGAGACTAGCAGTGTGGTAGCACCGCTAATAGAAGGATCAGGAAGATGTTGAGAGGAAGATCCACCTGTGAAGAAGGAATGGGAGTGCCTTGGTCAGAGTCTGCAGAAGCATAGCTGGGAATTTCTGACAGGCAGTTGAAAAAGCCTAGTTAGAGTTTTCATACTCATACTTACAACTGTATTCAAAGGACCAGATCCCACCAGCTTGAACCACCCTAGTCTGTAGCATTTGCTCTTCAGTCATCTTTTACCTGGTCTCCATGCTTCTACTCCACCCCCAACCCCACCCCTGGTTATTCTTCACACAGAAGCCAGAAGTTACATTTTTAAAACATTACAGTGCCTCACTTCTATGCTCAGAACTGTCCAGTTACTTCTTAAGTCACTCAGAATGAAGGCTTACATTGCCTCTAAGGCCACTGTGATCTGTCCATGCTCCCTTTCTGGCCTTATCTACTTCTCCCAAGTTCACTCCACTGCAGCCATCGTGCTGGCCTTGCAGTTCTCAGATGCATTGCCTGTTCCTGAGCTCTCCCCCTGCTGTCCATGTGGCTTGCTTTTTCATCTCCTTGAGGTTTCCACTCAGGTGTCACCTAATCAGTGAGGCCTTTCCTGGTCACCTATGTCAGGGTCCCCAACATCAACTCCAGGCTTGATAATTCTCTGAGAGGATGCACGGGACTCAGCATAGAGTCATACTTATGGCTGTGTTTTATTACAGTAAAAGAATGCAAAGCAAACTTTGCAGAGGGAAAGGTGCATGTGGTGAAGTCCAGAGAAAACTGACTGCAGGCTTCCCAGAGTTCTCTCCTTACATAGTTATGTAGGACACACTTAATTCCCCAGCAAGAACTTGTGACAACAGAGAAGCTCACTGAACACTCAGTACCCAAGGATTTTATCCTGGGAATTAGTCACAGAGGCACCCCTCACCTGGCAGGTATCCAGGTTCCAGCTTCCCAGAAGGAAAAGAGGTGTTCAGCAGAATCACATGGTTTGCACAGAGTGTTCAGACACAATGAGCCACTCCTATCAATTAGGGTTATGAGAATCCTCCTGAAATCCCAGGGCCAGGCAAGGGTCAGTCTTGTAGGCATCAGGCCTGCGTTGTTAGGTATTTTCTGCATACCAGCTCGTCTTAAGTACCAACCTGTCCCTCACCTTCATTCTCTACCGCCTCCTTTTCTTATTCTTCTCATCACTTCTTTTATCTGACATACTAAATATTTATTTGCTGTCTGCCTCTTCACACTAGAGGAGTACATGAAGACAAAGACACTATGCTTTGTTCCTGGCATCCAGGGCTGGGACTAGGTAAGGTGAGTTAGCTGCCTCTGTTAGAGGCTCTCACCCTCCTTACCCTGAGGTCCTGGTCCTGTTCCCATGTCCTCAGCATGTAAGACAGTGCCTGTCTCAAAGCAGGTGCTCAAAACACATTTTTTGAACAAATTAATAAAGGATAGAAGTAATGAAGGGTTGCAGTAAGGGATACTGTGAATTGGCATCTAAGTTTAAAAGAAAGGTGAAATATCCCCCCTACACACTTACTCTTAATGCTTTATAATAAAATGCAAATCTACTTTCCTGAGAAATAATGAAAAAAACTAAATGCAGAGAGGATATTAATAATATCAGTTATTACTGTACATGTACACAATTTCTACTCCTTTGTTTATCCTTCATATTCGCCACACATTTAGATTCTAAAAGATAAAAAAGATGCAAAGATCCGGGAGCTGGAGGCCAGAGTGAGTGACCTGGAGCTGGAAAAAGTGAAGCTGGTGAACGCAGGCTCTGAGCGGCTCCGTGCAGTGAAGGACATCAAACAAGAACGAGATCAGTTGTTAAACGAGGTGAAGAATAGCAGGAGTGAATTAAACAGTCTTTCAGGTATGTTGCTTTAGTCCAAATTCTACTGAAATATAGGAATGCTGTCAAGTAAAGTACAATGTGGACCCTAGCACAATAAGAAAAGAAGAATGGCTCATTCCACATGACAAATATAGATGGGCATGCCACCTGGTGTGGAATTGGCTCTTGTGCCTGAATCCCCTAGCTCTTCCTAAAGAGCTTCCACGTCTTCTACTCACTAACTGTTGACTTTAGTCAGCCCTCAGAGTCCAGGAGATTCTGCACTGAGTTTCCAAGGGAAGGGTGAGATATCCAGATTTCAGGTGTCCAGAAGATGGGCATGTGTTCAGCATAAGTCATATTGTTTGAAGTTTTATTTTATGAAAGCAGAAACTATGAGTCTTTTGAGTCACATAGCTTGGTTAGAGGTTTAATAATGAAAATAATAGGTATAAGTAGACTTATGCAAATTTATTGACAGGAAAAATCTAAGGTCTTATATTAAGCAATGAAACACTCCAGTTTATGATTACATGATACAGTATCATATCTCTCTCCCTCCCCCCCCCAAAGAGTCAATAACCACTGAGCATTTACTATGCCAGACACTGTGATATGTCCTAGGAACACCATGATTGGCTCATTGTCTAGTGGGGAGACAGACCTATATAGGAAGGGGGTCCAGTATAGTGGGCCAGGTATAGTGGGATACAAAGATAGCACAGAGGATAGAGAATTAGCTTCCTAGAAGAAGTATCATCTGTGCTGAATTTAAAGAGGGAAAGGAGTTTGGCAGATGGAAGAGGTAAAAGGACATTCCAAGCTGAGAGAATGTTATGGGCAAAAGCCTTCGTAAATAACAAATGTGGCCTCATATTCGTTGGAGCGGAAGTACAATAGAATGAGGGCTAAGAAATGAGGCGGAATAAATAGGTAGAGCCAGACAGTGTGGAGCCAGCAAAGGATTGTTACCAGATTTTACAATACTATGTTAGCAGGTAAATTAGGGAAAGGCAAGCTAATGAGGCAGAGACCAACCTGTTAAGGAGGACCTTTGCAGGAAATATGATGAGGATTTGAAGGAAGACTGTAACAGAATGGAAGAATAAGGAATTAAGAATATTTTTGGAGGTTGGATCAATAGGACTTAGGGATTGGAAGGGTTATGTCTAACTTTCAGGTTTTTAGTTTGTGACATTGAGAGAATAATGATAGTGACAACTGAGAGAGGGACCTAGAGAAGGGCAGGCTTGAGGGCAAAAATGTGGGCTGTAGTCAGGGTGAGGCAATGGGTTTTGGGTGGTGTTGGGCATCTGCATGGAGAGGTCTAGATTGATGAAGCTGGGCCTTTTTTTGTTCTGCTTACATATAAAGTTGTATCATATATCACATATAAATAGGTGTGTGTGTGTTCTAGTATATTGAAAGGTGAGTTTGTGCTAGAAATAAAAAGAAAGACAGGACTGGCAGTATAGTTCAGTGGTAGAGTGCTTGCCTAGTATGCTTAAGGCCCAGAATTCAATCACTAGCACTACAAAAAGCAAATAAAACAAGACACATGGCTGTTGATTAAATAAATAAAAATAAATTTAAAAAGATACATGGTAGCCTCAGGTTGCTTAAAGGGTCCTAGAAACTCATCTGTCTACACATGGTAGTGAAATCTGTTATGATGGATATAGTCATCAAGAAGGTGGTTTAAGATGAAATAGATGTGAGCTAGATACAATGTTTGAAGGAAAACAATAAAATAAGCTAGCAAAAGAGGAGGGTCCACTCAACTTGATTCAAAAGAAAGAGTCTGACAGATCCCTGAAAATGTGTGTGTACATGTCATTTCTGTAACAAATGTAGATGTAACTGAGTTCTCTTCCAGCCTCTAAAATTCTGTGTTCATTAATTGCAAATAAAATATGCCTCATATCAACGGGATAGAAAAAAGTAACTATTACTGATTATTGCATTATATAGAGGATTATGAAGTCTTAAAAAGGAACTTTAGAAACAAGAGTGAAGAAATGGAAACTACTACAAATAAACTGAAAATGCAACTTAAGTCTGCCCAGTCTGAACTAGAGCAAACAAGGAACACACTAAAGTCAATGGAGGGATCTGATGGCCACGGTATGCTCTCTGGGTTTTTTTCTTTTTCTTCTGCTTTTAATTACATTGACCTACATTTGTTAAAACACAGACCCAGACTCATTGCCTGTCACAGATGATATGAGAAATACGCAACAAGAAGTATTAGTGATGGATGTTATGTAGCAGTAATTCTATGAAAGTTTTAAAGGAAATTGCCATGGGCTTAATTTAATACCTATCTGAAATCCCTGAATTTTCTGAATCTTTCTTTTCCTGTGCCTATTTTAATAATTTCTAACAAAATTCAATGTCTGGAAGTGTCAGCTGATCATTTTTAAGAATATAAATGTAGCCTGGTGTGGTGGTACATGCTTGTAACCCCAGTACTTGGGAGGCTGAAACAGGAGGATCACAGCCAGCCTCAGCTACTTAGTGAGGCTCTCCGCAACTCAGTGAGACCATGTTTCAAAATAAAGAATAAAAAATAGGGCTGAGGGTATAGCTCAGAGGTAGAATGCCCCTGGGTTCAATCCCCAGTACTGCAAAAAAAAAAAAAAAAAAAAAAGGATATAAATGCAAGTTGTTGATAATTTTCATTCAACTTCTTATTTTTCATTTGTATCATCTATACTGATGATTAGATCTATAGCAAATTGGCAGTTCTTTTTTCATTGTGATAAAAAAGGAGAAGGAACTCTGGCAATGAAACTATTAGGTGAGAGACCCTTGTCACCACCTAAACACCAAGATATAGGCAGACCTTGCTGCCCATGCCAATCCAGATAAGAGATAAGTATTATCTTAATGATATTAATGACTGTTATCTCATTATTTTAGTGAGATAAGATTGTTCATTCTTGTTCATATCATTATTGGTATGATGTTATTAGATTACTATGAATATATATTTTAATTAAAGTATACATTTTTCTATTTCAATATTTTAATGTTAGAAGATTCATATGTGCTTTGGCAGCACATATGTAAAGTTGGAATGATACAGAGATTACTATAGCCCCTGCTCAAGGATGTCACACAAATTCTAAAGTATTCCATATTTTGTGTGGTTCTTGGCAGTTCGGCTCTTAGCTGGTTAACCCTGAGAAAATATAGGGGGTTTGGAGAGGTTGCTGAAGAGGCCTCTATTTGGGATCTGTTCCCCCAACCGAGATGGCATCCCACCTCAATACTCTCAGGCATCTCCACAGCCACCCCAGTCATAGTACAATTATTAGTTACCTAGGTAACCCTTATATTTGCATTCAAATGCTTGTGGTCATTGGATTAAAATTGGCTTAAAAATCTAAAAAATGTATTTTAAAAAATTATCTTTGAAGGCCAACTACGATCCACTTAATCAGACCATAATTCTTAATATGTGACAAATGATGTCAAACTTTCTATTAATAAATCAATGTGCTATGCCTGTATTTACCCTATTTTTGACTGATTACATAAAAGAACCATATTTTGTTAATGAGAAGTCACACCTTTCATTGTCTCTGATGGCTTATTTTTAACAAATGGTACATTTTCTTTTTAATCTCTAAACTATAACCAGACCTGACTCAAACTAGCAGCATTTTCAAATCTTTTTCTTCGGCTGACTTAAAAAGATAGGGTCTTGTGACTTTGAATTTATAAGCAAAGATAAGGTTTATAAATCTTTTCAGTGGTCTGTCATATCCTAAGTATTTTGTGCCATGTACCCATCTAGAACATTCTCATGCTTCCATTAGTTTTTCAGAAATAATCACATATGTTTGTGGTGGCAGTTTGATAACTTAGACTGTATTGAGTTCCAAGCACATGACAATAACCATGAAAATGAAAAGTGAAAGGTTTGTGGTATCACTGGAGTCTTAAAAAGATCAGTGATAGATGTCTTATGTGGTATTTTAAATACAAATTTTTAGAAAAATCGTTTTAGTAAAATATAATATCCATTATTCCTTATATGGTACATGTATTTTTATGTGTATTTTTATTTTTATTTTCCTATATGTGTAAGTATGCAGTTGGTCAGTATTAGCATTACCATTAGAAATATGGCAACTTGCAGTGAAATTAATTCCAATAGCAAAGAAACCACAAAACATCATCACATATATTTTTCCAGCTCAGAACCTCTGGATAGTTACTAAAAAATGTTATATCCCAATATTGTGAATCCTGAAGACCTTTTTCCATGATCTTTTCCTTGAAACTGTCTGGGTACCTCAAAGAATCTTACTTATCACCTTCTCATACATTAGAGTGGCAAATTATAGTACAAATTGCAGTAGCCTCTCAAGATATAGAATCTAAGGTACACTTTGCTTTCTTCCCATACTCCATACCCCTCCCTGACCCCCACCCCTGGTGCAGCTATGAAAGTGGCAATGGGAATGCAGAAGCAAATCACAGCCAAAAGAGGTCAGATAGATGCCCTACAGAGCAAGATCCAGTTTTTGGAAGAGGCTATGACAAATGCAAATAAGGTGAGTCCCTGTCCTCAGAGTGGGGAGCCAACATGCTTACTCATTAGCATATTATAGGACAGAATAAAGCCACACATGGTGGCACACATTTGTAATCCCAGCACCTGAGAGACTGAGAACAGGAGGATCACAAGTTTGAGACCAGTACGAGGTAACTTAGCAAAACCCTGTCTCAAAATAAAAAGGGCTGGGGTGTAGCTTGTAGGTAGAATGCCCTTGGGTTCAATCCCTAGTACCATTAATTAATTAATTAATTATATGAAATTATGTACCATATATATATGTGTGTGTATATGTGTGTATGTATATATATATATATATATATATATATATATATATAAATAGTATTGGGGGTGTTGCTCAATGGTAGTGGGCTCCAGCTTTAGTCCCCAGTAGTAAGACATACAGAGATACAAAGTGCAGTGGGGAAATTATGTACCATATATAATTTATGTGTGTGTATATGTGTGTATGTATATATATATATATATATATATATATATATATATATATATAAATAGTATTGGGGGTGTTGCTCAATGGTAGTGGGCTCCAGCTTTAGTCCCCAGTAGTAAGACATACAGAGATACAAAGTGCAGTGGGGAAAAGAGAAAACTAACTAAGAAAATGAGTGAAAAGTTCCTGAAGGAACAGTGGAGCAAATCTCACAAGGTAGCTCATGTTTTAAATATAGGAAATGGGCCAAGGAACACTCCTGTCAAGGCAGGGAATGATTATAAACAAAGTATACTCAGTCCCATTATAATGTGACATACATGCTCCTAAAAATCAATGTGCTGCACAAATTTGTGTAATAAAAACTACAAGGCCAAAGAACAATGGACTTAGGAACACCACACTAACAAATGTCATCCATGACAAGAAAATAAGAACCTAAGAAAAATAGTAATATAGTTTTCAACATGTCAAATTGTTAAGAAAAATAGAGTAAGTGTGGCCCTTTATCTTGTAAAAGACCTAAGTTGGCTTGTGAACGTGCGTGAAGGATTGTAGGTTGTATGTTACCATGAAGGGATGGAAGGAGGGTTTTCTTTAATACCAGATGTGGATGGATGTGGCTTGTAACACGAGATAAACTGAGGTATCTGGCAGATAGATATTCAAGGAGGGGCATGTAGGCCTTTTGTGTATTCCTATGCAGCCCTGCATTTTGTTTCTCATGACTGAGACTGTGTATGTGAAGATGAAATTGTGTTATCCTTACAAATTCCCTGATACAGATCACTCCAGAGCAAATTTGCATTTTCAAAAGATTTATAATGGAACTGACTGTATTGAAGGAAAGAGAGTAAGTGGCATAAGCAGAAAATAGTAGAGGCACCTAAAGTAATTACTGATTTGTTACCCACAGTGAGCTGCTGGAACACTTTAGAATGCAGCTACTCATGAATATGTATGGACATTTGTGCATACCCCTCACCTATGGATTTACTTATTTCTCCCTCTTTGTTCTCTGTTTTTCTTCCCTCTTTTTCTCTTGTCCTGGCCTTATTCTTGACTTTTTCTCCTTCTCATTATTTGCCTCTGGGAACCCAAAGCAGTGCTTCTCCTCCCTGATGGTGCTTAGGTCTTTAAGAGGATACAGCTTGCTGTCAACCAAGATGCCTGCCACCTGAAGAATAGCATTCATGATACCTCAGTGACAGTCCCTCAGACAAAAAGGACACCTGTAAAACTAGACTTTATTTCCAAAGCCTTTTTGGCCCAACTTAATCAGAAAAGGAACAATTATTTGCATATAAAATGTGTATTGTGATGACAACCATCTACCTTTCTGTATTAAATATTTTCACTACAAAATACATTCAAAGAAATATAAATTCAATAAAGTCATGTCTCTATTTTACCTTGACAATGATATGTTTTTCCTTCTTTCCTTTGCTTCCTTCCTCTTTCTTTATTGCCATTCTAGGAATTGAACCCAGGGATTCTCACATGGGATAAGCAAGCAGTCTACCACTGAGCTACATCCCTATCCTTTTTTATTTCATTTTGAGACAGAGTCTCACTAAGTTGCCCAGTCTGACCTTGAACTTGACGTCCTCCTGCCTCAACCTTCTGAGTCTCTGGGTTTACTGACCTATACCACCACTCCCAGCTCATTTATGGTGCTTTTATTAAAGGAATAAACTAACTTTACTAAAGTTTTGTTTAATACCAGTGAATATTGTATTAGTAAGCTTATTTTCATCCCTGTACTGACAAGTGAGTTAAGGATAGGAACTTTGTCTCATTTGTTTTTATGTCACAGAGTCTGCAATAGGCATTAGCGAAGTGAATATTCGACCTTGAAACAAAATAGAAACCCACAAAATTTTGCAAGAAATGCATCCTCTTCACATCTTTTCTGTTACATTTTAAATAAGTCTCAGTAAAATTTGGTATATGATTACTCAATCCCAATTCACCAAAACACTATCTCATTTTTATGATACATAGTTATTGCATATTTTATAGATTTCATCAAAGATTTCCTAAGCCTAAAAAGCAGTAATAATACAAGTAGTGATGAGAATTGAGAACATATAACAACACAGTTCTAACAGCTTCTGACCCCAGTACAGAAACAGTTAGCATAGGAGGTAGACACACCTAATTCAGGGTCCTGTAAGAAACATCGTATGTGTTCATCACCTCTCAGCACCTACATCAGCAGATTGTTTTTTATCTATTCTCTGTAATTATAGGAGAAACATTTTTTGAAGGAAGAGAAGAGTAAACTCAGCCAGGAATTGAGCACAGTCGCAACAGAAAAAAACAAGATGGCTGGGGAGCTGGAAGTTCTGCGATCTCAGGAACGCCGTTTGAAAGAAAAGGTTGCTAATATGGAGGTTGCTCTTGATAAGGTAGTTACTAACTAAATACATAAGGTAATTACTGTACAACTAGGTACTAACTGGGTAGAATTGTTCTGAATAAAAGTTGTGTGGAGATAGGAACTGAGTCTGCCAACTTGTATCCTATTCCAATGACCTGGCACAAAAGAAAAGCTATATACATAGAGGAGGCTCTTCTGAGTTTTAAAAACATAGTCATAATGCATACTGTGCCAAAGAGTTATCAGGCAAACACTGGAACAGCAAGATATAAGATGTAAGATGCTCCTGATATTTGTAGCAGCCCAAATAAGTAAAAAAAACACTTCTATGAGCGTTTAAGTTAACACTCAAGAATAACATGGGCGCTAGGTAGAATAGTCTCTTTTTCTTCTTTTTTTTACATAAACACATTTTAATTTATCCATGTCACAAACGTATATACCGTACAGAGGCAAATGGTTCTACAAAGATTATCTAAAAAGTAGTCCCTAGCTTTCCCATTCTTCATTTTCCATTCTCAAGATGTAACCATTTTGTCTTTTAGACATTTTTAAAAATTTCACTTACACCCTATTTCTTAGTTTTTCAAATTTGATATTATCTACACTGTAAGACAGATAACTCAGCTCTTTCATACCTGTGACAATCAGACTCTTAGGGTCATCTTGTTAATTTTTGTTTGTTTGTTTTATTGTTGTTGTCATTCTTAGGGCCATCTTGTGACTCACATTCCTGATACTCACATCTGCATAGCAAAATTAACCTAGCCCAAAGAGGTCTTGCTTTTGCCCTTGGCTTCTGGGAGGTAATGACTAAGCTCTTAGAATATGCCAAAAAGAATAACAAGGTAGCCGGGTTCAAGTGATAGAAACGTACATGTACACAGAACTTGGTTTGTTTCCCTCCAGGTCTCACCCTTCTCCCTTTCTCCTCATATTTGTTAATGAAATGGTAGTGATACTTCATATATGGACATAGTATTGCTTGAACTGTTGCTTTCATTATGATGTTAAATGTAGCTTACATTTTTATTTGCCAAGTTTCATACTTATTTATCATTATTTGTCCCCCAAACTATCCTCCCAATATACAACTTTTCTCTTAGTATGTTCAGACATACTATGTTGTTAAGTATAAAGCATAAACCGTAAATTCATTTTTAAAATAATAAACTCATCTTTAAAATAAAATTATATTAAAAAGTTTTAATTTCACTTGCTAAAAGACACAAAGAAAGGTAAAAATAGCATTCGTGGTAGAAGTTACTTGTTATACAAAGGACAAGTACCCAAAACACATAAAGAACTATAAAACAGTAAGAAAAAAAATAAGCCAGTCTACAAGAAAATGTTCATGAACAGGAAAAAGTTAATGAACATCAGTAGTCTCTAGGTTGAATACAGAGGAGAAAGAGTAGCATTTCAGTCCTCACCATTTTTCTGAGTTTGGTACCATGTGTATGCACTACTCTTCCAGAAACACCCTCAAATCTTCAATCCTCCTGTCTCAGTTTCCCAAGTACTGGGATTACAGGTTTGCGCCACCATACCCAACCATCGAATACTTTTTGAATGCCAGTTTTCACCTAGCATATACGTGTGGAAGTTTTTAAAGGATGGTATTAGAAATGATTATTCCCAGTCCAGCCGGGCGTGGTGGCGCACGCTTGTAATCCCAGCATTCGGGAGGCTGAGACTGGAGGATCCGGGTTCGCGGCCAGCCTCAGCTACCTAGTGAGGCACTCCGCAACTTAGTGAGACTCGGTTTCAAAATAAAGAATAAAAAATGGGGCTGGGGGTGTAGCTCGGAGGTAGAATGCCCCTGAGTTCAATCCCCAGTACC
>PVLC010026225.1:0-22682 GCA_004027655.1 Graphiurus murinus | reverse complement strand
TTTTTTTTGCGGTACTGGGGACTGAACTCAGGGGCATTCTACCTCCGAGCTATACCCCCAGCCCTATTTTTTTATTCTTTATTTTGAAACCGGGTCTCACTAAGTTGCGGAGTGCCTCACTAGGTAGCTGAGGCTGGCCGCGAACCCGGATCCTCCGGTCTCAGCCTCCCGAATGCTGGGATTACAAGCGTGCGCCACCGCGCCCGGCTTTTAATTCTTTATTTTGAAACCAGGTCTCACTAAGTTGCGGAGTGCCTCACTAGGTAGCTGAGGCTGGCTGCAAACCCCGATCCTCTGGTCTCAGCCTCCAAAATGCTGGAATTACAAGCGTGCGCCACCACACCCAGTTCAATTAATGCTGTTTAATACTGCTTACTGGATACCTCCAGTTGCATGTCCAACTCAACATGTCTGAAACTGGCCTCTAAACTGTCAACCTCTCACAAATGTCCCGGTCTATCAACTATACTTTTCTGCCATCGAGGCTCAAGATCGTGGTCCCTACTTTTAATTTATCACATCCAATTAGCTGTCAGCTCGATTAGTGTTTCCTTCCAAATTCTTCTCAGATCTGCCCCTCTTTTTCCTTTCTCTTGGTAACTCTCCTAACCCAGGTACTCACAACATATACTTGATGAAATCCCCTTTCATTTTATCTACTAGCTGCAGGAGGCATTCTACATACCACTTCCTGATTAATCTTGCCAATTTAATCAGATCATTGGTGTGTGTGTGTGTGTGTGTGTATGTGTGTGTGTGTGTGTGTGTGTGTGTGTATGTTTACTGGAGATTGAACCCAGGGTCATTCTACCTTTGAGATACACCCTAGACCTATTTCATTTTTTATTTTGAAACAGGGCCTAAGCTGTGGAGGGACTCACTAAGTTGCTGAGGCTGGTGGCGAACCTGTGATCCTCCTTTCTCAGGCTCCCAAGTACTGGGTATCACAGGCATCTACAATCGCGCCTGGCTTACCATATTCTTGTCTACTAGTTCTGTCAGATGTCATTTCTGGGTCTATTTCTACTAACTGATTTTTCTCTTCATGCTTCCTTGCATACCTGGCAATTTTTTTTTTTTTTTTGGATGCTAAACATTGCTAATTTTCTATTAGTGGGTACTAGAGGTTTTTGTGTTCTTTAATCTAAAGTTTGTTCTGAGATATAGTTAAGTTACCTGGAATTAATTAAATCATTTTGAGGCTTACTCTTAAGCTTTGTTATGTGGGTCCAGAAAGCCATTAGTCTAGGTCTAATTTGGCCCGAATACTGAGAACACCCAAGAACTTCATTTGATGCCACATGTATTGAGCAGTTGGTTTTGTCACCCTGACTAGTGGGAACACTGACTATTTCCAACCCTCTGTGAGCTCTAAAGATCGTTCTGCTTGCTCTTTTCCAACAGTTCTTTCCTCAATCCCTGGTATTTCTCCATGCGCGTGTGATGATCAATACTCAGTTGAAAACTCTAAGAACCTTCTACAGATCTCCAGAATTCTATCTCTCCAGTACTCTGTGTTGTGGCTTCTCAACTCAGGGATGCTGCTGGGTTTGCTTTGGTTCCCCTCTTCTTGGACTGCAGCCTGGAGATTGTCCCACTTGTTTCCTTTCAGGCAGGAACCGCAGTCCTGAACTGGTTCCAATGGTTCCATTGTCTGAAACAATTCTTTCATATATTTTGTCTACTGTTTTTTAGTTTTTTAAGGCAGGTGTATAAATCCAGTCCTTGTTACTTCCATCAAGAATGGAAATGGTAGTTCTTAGGAAGCATTATGAAAGGCAAAATTTTCTCTAGGAGTCAGAGTGAAAATGAATTTTTCTTATTTGGAATTGTCAAAGAACAAAGGAAAAAAGGAATGAAAATCCCCCCCCCCCATTTTTAAAGCCCCTCAGCAATGGTACTCTGTTCAAAGTAGTAAAACTACCTGGCATGTTAGAGTAAAATTTTTAATTTATACAAATCTAAGGAAGTGATTGAACATCTTAAAGGAATTTACCTTTCCTGTTTCAAAATCACTTGAATTTCTTAGCAGTCATAAAAATCATTGTTTCAATAGCCAGAAATGTTTTCTGATGTTAAAAATATTTTCATAAAGTTAAAATGTTATTTCTTCATTTCTGTTCTATGGTAACAACAAAAAAAATGTGCCTGCAGCACAAATCTGTGCAGAGAATCAGAGAGAGAAAGGAATGAAATAAACAGAAAAATTGGTCTGAGCAAGCTGCTACTTCTTTTCTTACATGCCCCACTTTGTATTGGTAAGACCAGATAATGAGTAGCACTTTTTCTTTGTAACAATTCATTAATCAGAGAAATGATCCTTGCTAGTGTTTAGATGTTTTACTTAATTTGGTACCTCTGGCCTGCTGCCCCACTCGTGCCAAAATTATTATTTCTCACCCAGCAGGTGATAAATAACAACTTCAGTCGTGATTAATACCATGAATCCTTCAACCTGACTAATGCAAAAAAAACTTGAGACCTACAGAACAAGTGGGTGATAATTGTTGTGAGAACTGTTGAAGCTCTGCTCAGCTTGTGAGGGAAGAAATCCACAGGAAATGAGGCATTCGCCAGCAGTCCAGCTGATCCTCCGAGGCTTCATTAGGCCTATTACAGCGACATCCGCCATTTGAATATCAGTGCTAGGTTTTCTCACTCCCAACACTAAGTTTTAAGTATCTTCAGAGAAGAGACCACTAACTCACTTTTGCATACATTTAAATATTTATTAAATGGATGAATGAGCGGCTGAATTATAAATGAGAAAACAGAATTCTTGTCCAAGTACCAAACATTGTCATATGGGTCATTTGAGAGCTACAGTTATCTCTTATTTCTCTAATAATGCAACTGTGTGCAACAAAATTAACATTCTCTGCTGGCAAAAAGAAAACTTAGATAAAGTCACACAATGCTGTGAACTTGATCATTATCATTTGGTACTGGATACCAAGGTAGACCTCCACTGGTTCTCAATCAGGCAGGTGGTAAAGGAACTATGTACTGTTTCAAAAGCTTCCCAGGATAGTCCTTGCCCCTAATAAACGCTTTAAATGGTACTATATATTTTAAGTCACAAGCCAATGGATTCATAATGTTGGACAGCCAGTTAAATATAACCAACACAAATGTTTGTTTGGCAAGCAAGTCGTTTTAATGTTTAAATTTTATTTTAAAGCCTTTAGGTAGAGGGATGCATTCTCTAGACTTGTACAGCTCCTACTATTTCCTTTGTCTAATAGTTCGACTGTCTAATTCTATTCAGTACATGCCTGGCTTCTGAACTGAGTTTGTGATTGCTGGCTAAATGGGGAGGTACTAAACAATAACAAGAAAGAAAAATATAAAAATAACTTGGGCAGAGGTGAGATATGTAACTAATTATATCCAGTGATTTTCATGAATCACAAACTAAGCACCAATTTCTTCAGTTAAAACAAATTTTACACCCGGGCGTGGTGGCACATGCTTGTAATCCCAGCATTTGGGAGGCTGAGACCAGAGGATCGGGGTTCGTGGCCAGCCTCAGCTACCTAGTGAGGCACTCCACAACTTAGTGAGATCCTGTTTCAAAATAAAGATTAAAAAATAGGTCTGGGGTGTAGGTCAGAGGTAGAATGCCCGAGTACAATCCCCAGTACCACACAAAAACAAAACAAAACAAAACAAAAAAACAAATTTTACTTTTCCCATATCTAAAGTAATGCCTGGCATGGTGTCAAGATCACTTGAAAATTGCACAGTGCTCTAAGTGATACAGAAACACGAAAGAGGGGAATATAAACAGCCTGGATCTCAGGACAACTCTTAGGAATATCCTTAACCAGAATCCAAAGTGGATAAAGAAACAAAACAAGAACAATCTTTCCTCATTAACTAAGTATCTCATAATTCCTAGTAAAAAGTAACCTTAACTTGAAATTCTATACTGATTTATCACTGATTCACTTCTTAAATTAGGAAGAAATAGAAAATCTAACTAAATAACCAAAAAATAGAATTGGTAGTCAAAATTTCTTCCCCCAAAGCCAGTGACTTTTGAAAGATAAGCCCTATCTTATATTTCAAAGAACAGGAGAGAGAAGGTGTCATTCAATTTCTTTAAGCCAATTTCATTATGGTATAATTTACATACAACAAAATGCAATTTGATGAGTTTGACATATGTATATATCTTATAAACATCAAAATTAAGAATTTTTCTATTACCCCCAGAAATGTCCCTCTGCATTCAACCAAAACAATAAAAACCTGACCCTAGGCAACCATTGCACAGTTATTGGACATTAACTTTGCCTATTCTAAAATTTCCTATATATGTAGTGTACGTACTGTCATGTTTGGCCTCTTACCCTTAGCATATGTAATGGTTTTGAGATTCACTCAGGTTGTTGCAAGTAACAATAGTTTATTCTTTTCCCTTCTTCTATTGTTTAAATGTGAATGGACTTATCTACTCACCTGTAGACAGACTTGGATTTTATTCAAATTTTGGGCTAATTTGAATTAAGCAACTATATGAATAGATATAAATCTTTGCAGGGACATGACTTTATTCCTCTAGGGCAAATACTTAGGTATGTAATCTGTTACACAGAAAATGTATGTTTAAAGTTGCACCAATTTATGCTTCCACTAGAGCAGCACATGAGAATTTCAATTGTCCCATGATCTTGTCAGCTCTTGGTATTGTCAAATTTTTCAATTTTAGCCACTTTAATATAGACATTTTATGGCTTTTTTGGGGGGGAGGGGTTGTTTTTTGTTTTTGTTTTTGCAGTACTAGGGATGGAACCCAGGAGCATCTACCTCTGAGCTACACTCCTGGACCTATTTTTTATTCTTTATTTTGAAACAGGGCCTCACTAAGTAGCTAAGGCTGGCCAAGAACCCGGATCCTCCGGTCTCAGCCTCCCAAGTACTAAGATTACAAGCGTGTGCCAGCACGCCTGGCTAATACAGCTGTTTTAATAGATGTGTATTGGTATCTCATGGTTTAATTTACATTGCCCTGATGAATAAAGACATTTTTCTTTTCATATATTTACTAGCTATTCATAGATTTTCTTTTATCTAAGATTTTTGCTCACTTTTTAACTTGGCTTGTCTTTTTTATTAAGTTCTAAAGGTTCTTTGTTGTTCTAGACACAAGACCTATATCTGATATACTATTGCAACAATTTTCTCCTAGTCTGTATTCTTCTCATTTTATAGTCTTTGAAGAACAAAAGCACTTAATTACCATTGTTTCATTTTTTATGTGTTCTGTGTTCTCTCTAGAAAATATGTGCCTACTCTATGATCATAAAAATTTTTTCCTAATATTTTCTTCTAGAAGATTTATTGTTTTAACTTTTACATTAATATCTATAATACATTTAGAGTTAATTTTTGGGTATGGTTGAGGTTAAGAGTTAAAGTTTACTTTTTCCATAGTTATAGCAAGTTGTTTCAGAAGCCAGGTATGGTGGTGCACATTTATAATCCCAGTACTTGGGAGGCTGAGACAGAAGTACAGGTTCACGCCCAGTCTCAGCAACCTACTGAGACCCTGTTTCAATTAAAAACCAACCAACCAACCAACCAACCAACAAAAACCGGCTGGGGCTGGGGATATAGCTTAGAGGTAGGTCCTTGGGTTCAATTCCTAGTAACCATAAAAACAAAGATTATTTATCCACCCTAACCGCTCCTTGAATTACCTATGGTTTTATTTTCTCTATTATCTCTGTTTCCTGCTATTTTGGGTTTCATTAATTTTGAAATGCTCAGATATTTCCCATTGTGCTGATTTCCACTCTTCATTATTTCCTTCATTGTGTGTGAGTGTGTATGTAGTTACTAGAGATAGAACCCAGGAGCATTCTACCTCCAAGCTACACCCCAACCATTTTATTTTTTGTTTTGAAACAGGGTCTTGCAAGGTTGATGAGAGTCTCACTATGTTACTGCCTTCTATCCTGTGATCCTCCTGTCTCATCTTCCCAAGTACTAGGATTACAGGGATGAACCATACCTGGCTTATTTCTTTGATAGTACTTAGAAATATAATTGCTCTCTTTTTTTAGATTCTTAAAGTAAAACTTAGCTGGGCATGATGGTGCATGCTTGTAATCCCAGTGTTTAGGAGGCTGAGTCAGGAGGATCACAGGTTCGTGGGCAGCCTCAGCTATGACAACTCAGATAAGACTTAAAACCAGTGTTGGGGCCATGCCTGGTGGCGCATGCTAGTAATCCCAGTACTTAGGAGGCTGAGACAGGAGGATCCCAGGTTTGTGGCCAGCCTCAGCTACTTAGTGAGGCCTTCCAAAACTTAGTAAGACCCTGTTTCAAAATAAAGAATAAAAAATAGAGCTGGGGAGCCAGGCGTAGCGGTACACGCTTGTAATCCCAGTACTTGGGAAGCTGAGACAGGAGGATCCAGGTCCATGGCCAGCCTCAGCTACTTAGTGAGGCCCTACGCAACTTAGTGAAGCTGTTTCAAAATAAAGAATAAAAAATAGGCCAAGGGTGTAGGCTCAGAGGCAGAATGCCCCTGAGTTCAATCCCTGATACCACAAAGAAAAAAAAAAAATTAAATGTAAAATCTGAGATCTTGAGTGTAGACTTCTTGTTCTTTTCTAATAGGAGCATGTAAAGCTATAATTTTCCCTCTAGGAATTCCTTTGGTTGAATCCTTCAAACTTGGGTATGTGTCTTTTCATTATTCCTTAATTCAAAATAACTTTTAAGCCAGGGGTGGTGGTGCATGCTTGTAATTCCAGTACTTGGGAGGCTGAGACTGGAGGATCCTGGTTCATGGCCAGCCTCAGCTACTTAGTGAGGCCCTCCGTAACTTAGTGAGACTCTGTTTCAAAATAAAGAATAGAAGGTGTAGCTCGGAAGTAGAACAACCCTGGGTTCAATCCCCAGTACCACAAATAATAATAATAATAACAATAATTTTTAAATTTCATCTTTGACCATCAGCTATGTTTGAAGTGTGCTATTTAATTCCTAAATACCTAGAGATTTTCTTTGACCTATTTTCTTCATAAAGAGTATTTACTTTGTACAGTCCCTGGCAAAATGTTTATTAAATGAGTGAAAGTAAGAATTTTGAGAGATGGAAACATGAAACTTGATTAGAACCTAACTTTCAAAAGTCTGGAGATGAAGTAAGAACATGATATTGAAACATAACAACCACATGAGTAATTAGGAAGTTGCTAAAGTAAAGCTTCTTGTGTTGTCCACTGAGAAATTCAGCACTTCTGAATTCTGCAAGGGAACAGATAAGTTGGAAAGAATTTTTTTTTTATATAGGTGTATGCTACCATGCCCAGCTGAAAGGAATTTTTAATATCAGAGTCTAATGACTTATACAATATAGATTATATATTACATGAACACTGTGATGCTGTGATTACAATGATGGTATTATATCCAGGAATGTTTCATAAATTATTAAGTAATTTTCTATTTAAAATATCAATTATCATGATAAACACCTGGACAGTTAAGAGAATGATCTTTCCTGCTTAAAAGCCTAGATATTTTTTAGAATTCACTGTTTTAGTCAGCTTTTTGGTCACTCACTGTGTTCAAAACACCTGACACGCACAACTTGTAGGAAGAAAGATTTATTTATCTCACAGTGCTAGAGGTTTCAGGGATTATATCTTAGTCCTTGTTTAGCTGGGATCCAAGTAAGGACTGTGGCAGCAGGGTTTCACGCATGGTGGTGGAAAGCAGAGAGGGCAGACACTATCCCCAGAGCACATCCCCAGTGACCCACCTCCAAATCTTGCTGCACTGCAGACATGCTGAACACATGAGCTTTGGGGGATAATCCAAACCTAAGCCATAACATTCATTAATTGCCTTATTTCATTATTAGCTTTGCCTTTTAACTGAGATTCCATGTGTGGTCAATAAATAGATCCTTTATGTGTTTTTCTTCATGGCATTTTCACCTCATCTTTTGGTTTATTTGTTGAAGAGTTTTCAACAATATACTTAAATACAAAGCCTGCTTTTTGCAGCAGAAAAGGTAAATGAGAAATTCTAATTAAATGTTTACAACAAAAAGCTAAAACTAGTATCTTAATGCTTCAGTTTTAACTATCCTTGGTTTTATAGGCCTGAAGTCTTACACTGATGAAAGTGTTGCATTAAACTTAATAAGTCAACATTTCTGATTTAAAGGGGGGAAAAAAAAGCCACTACAAAATTAGTCATTTTTCTCATCTAAGTTACAAGAAGTTACATACTATTTTTAAAACAACTTTTGTTAAGTTTAGTTTTAAACCCTAGGCAGTGAAAACCAGTAAGGAGCTAATTCTCCAGAAACAACTTTGTCTAATATGAATGGGATGTGTGCATGATTAAACCAAAATAAAATAATTAAATGCTCAACATTAACAAAATATACATGAGTTGAGAACAGAGGTATTTAAGTATGCTCTCTTGGGAACATACACATTTCAACTCAATAATCACTGAAATTTTATATATTAAATATTTGAGTGTAAGAACCAGAAAAGTACCAAACGATGTATAATACACAAAGCTTGGGACACTGATCTCAATGGTGTATATAAGATAATCTATCACTTAAGTCAATGTCTTGGTAATTTGACATACTTTACAAAGTAAATGCAAAGTTTGCTGGTTTGTTTCCTTGTTTTTTTGTTTGTTTGTTTGTTTTTTGGTACTGGGGATTGAACTTGGGCATTCTACCTCCGAGCTATACCCCCAGCCCTATTTTTTATTCTTTTATTTTGAAACAGGGTCTCACTAAGTTGTGGAGTGCCTTACTAAGTAGCTGAGGCTGGCCAAGAACCCAGATCCTCCAGTCTCAGCTTCTCAAATGCTGGGATTACAAGCATGCGCCACCACGCCTGGTTCCTTCTTTGTTTTTTAAGGTATTGTCTTTGGCTATCCCTCATAATAGGGGAAGACAGAAGTCAAGAAGGAGTTTTTCAAATTGGAATGAATCATATTTTTCTTTCAATATACCTTCATTAGTAAGTAGGTGATGTTAAATATTACATACCGTTAGTATTTAAATAAGATGTAAACAAATCAAACTAGGTTTTGATTATGGTAGGAAGAAATGAATCTACCTTCCTAACAACTACATATACCAATGAATTGGCACTAAAAATTTGTCATTGTAATTAAAACTTTTAATAATAATCCTGAAGCATCATCCTACAATAGCTTCTGATTCACTCTGAAAAAAATTTTAAATTCTTAATGTAATTTCACTATTAATTATATTCTATTATATTACAAATATTTGAAAACCAATAATCCATATAACAAGAAATACTATAACTTTATGTAATAACTGAAGTTATAGCAACATTTCTGGGTATAATTTTAACTTGGATGTTAGTAGGATAAATATAGAATTTCTAATCAATGAATTTATAAAATAGCACTGGGATTAACTGGTAAATCATTTATGTAAGTAAGTAAATAAACAAGCAAACAAATAATAAAGCTAAACCCTTAATTCCATTTTTTTTTCTTAAAATGATTTCCAGATAGACCACAGTACATAAATCAGATTGCCACAATGAAAAAGACTGATTGTGTCAGTCAGCTTTTCATTGATGTGACCAAATACCTGAGATAATCAATTTAAATGGAGGGAAGATTTATTTTGCCTCACAGTTTCCAGTTTTCAATATGTGGTCAGTTGGTTCTGCTCTTTTGGGGTCTGTGGCAAGGCAGAATATCAAGGGGGGGAAGCACATGGGAGGCCAGCAAGCAAAAATGAGGGAAGAGGAGGCCAGGGCTCCAATGTCCCCTTCAAGGACAGGCCCCCAATGACCCAACTTCACTCCACTGTGTCCCACCCCTCAAAGGTTCCACCACTTCCCACCAACTCCATCGGCTAGGGAAGACATCAACACACAAACCTTTGGGGGACATTTAAGATCCAAACCACAATACAGATATAGCTCAATTAAGTTTATTTTTAGAAAAAATAAAAAAGCATACGGTGAGCTGAGAAAAAATATACACAACACATGAAAACAATGGGTTAATTTATCTATGACACAAAGATCACATATAGATCAGTAAGGAAAAGAAACAATTTGATTGGCAATGGAGAAAAGCAAGACTACATAAAACTACAAAGAAAAAGAAAATACTTCTTACCTCATTTATACAATTAGATACAAAATCAAAGAGGAATGTAAAACTATTTTTCACTGAGACTAGGCAAATATTTAAATGTTTCATCATGAAATATAGTTTCATGCAAATGTAAATTGTTATGACTTAGTTATGTGACCTTGAAAAATTCTTAATCTCTTAATATGATAGAATATAATCTTTAGTTCTGATACAGGTATAAGTCCCAGGGTCTGAATACCTATAAATTTTGAGATCCGATGTCTGAGGTCAAGAGAAGATGGATGTTCTCAGCTCCAGAAAAGACATCAATTCACCCTGTCTTCACCTTTTTATTCTATCCAGGCCCTCAATGGATTAGGTGATGCCTATCCATACTGGTAAGGGTAGATATTCTTTACTCAGTCTATTGATTCAAATGTTAATTTCTTCTGGAAACATCCTCACATATGCACCCAGAACAAATGTTTTACCAGCTATCTGGGTATGCCTCCCTCAGTCAAGTCGATGCTTAAAATAACCATCAGACCAGGACAGAGCACAGGGAAGGGGAGACTGAAGTAGATCCTGGTAGACCCCCAAAGTTGAGGAAAGAGTCCAGAGACCAAGGCAGCTAGAGTTCATAGGACAGAAGAGCGGACAAAGTATGTCAATCGGAGAAATTCACTAACATACATTGAAGCCTCTGTGATGAACAGATGCATAGTGTTCTCTTACTAGTCTGTATGGTTGTTATTTAATGAGGATGTTACAGTGAGTAATATCAAGATACTACATGCCACAGTAAAATTTAAGATTATGTAATTCTTTGGAACTTACTGTAATTTCTTGTTTGTTTGGTTTGGTTTCTACAGGGGATTAAACTCAGGGGCATACTTCCTCCAAGCTATGCTCCCAGAGATCTGAGGAGGGTGTCCCTGTGTATTCAGCACGACACTAATCAGTGCATGTATTTGAGGAAACTGAGGCCAGGATACCAGAAAGAATTAGAGGAAGTAGTACTGCAAGATCACAGAGGCCAGTGAGATAGAAAAATCTAATAACTGACAGGGTATTATATAAAATGTTTAGAAGGGCCCTGTCTCAGAAAAGAAAATAATTAACCCTAGACTAAAAGTTGTTCTGCTTCCTCCTGTAGATTTGTTATTATATATCCTAATAACCAGTCCCAAAAATGTGAGTTAATAATCCCAAATGTTGGCAAAGAAGTGAACAAGTGTGAAAACTGGCATATAAACAAACACAACATATAATCCTTAATATTTATGTATAAATCCTTATTAGTACTTCTGTGAAAATTATCCTTCCTTTTTTCCATAAAAGGAATAAAAGAACATTATTTAAATGTTTTATCTCAAAAAAATTAAAATAAAAATAAGGTCCTTCAACCCATTCCTTTATCAAATGTAAATCATATCTACTCTGATGAAATGTTCAATTCGGTTCGGATATGAAGAATACTCTTAGATGTTAAATCTGTGCCTTACTGAACTGCTTTATAACCGCCCATATTTTCTAATTGCACATTTGTTAAGAACAGTTTTTCCAGGTTCAGTTTAACCATGTATCTAGTAATCTCAAGAGTATAGAACACAAATTACTTGCCTTAGAAAAAACACTATTTGTTCCATGTGTATACAGCTCAGTGAGCAGCTCTGGGAAAGATCAAGAGAAAGTGAACAGAACAAGGCTGCAGTAGTCTGAGCTTTATTTTTATATGCTTATAAAGGAAACAAAAATTTCAAGATAGAGAGTACAATGTATCAAATGAAACAATCCAAAAGTAATGTGTACACAAATAATAATATAAAGAACATGTGTAGGATACATTATATAATTTGTGCTGAGGTTTCAAGAAAAAGTGGTTTTGGTTTTTAAAATTCTATACCAGTGTCTATTGTGACATTCAAGTAACACATTTTCAAAAGTTAAATTTAACAACTAAATTAACATATAGCTCTATGACAACCTGCCTTTACCACGATCTTCAAAATAGTGTTGTTCAATTCTTCTACAGAAAGCAAGGAGGTTGCTATAGTTTTTCACCTTCTCAGAAAGTTCATCATTGGTCAACTGTGTGGTAAGAATGGTATACAGATGGCCAAATACCAATGCATCCAGTTCAGTAGGCCTAAAACAAAAATAAAAATGGGAATAAAATGAGTGACACAACATTTATGATGAAAAATACTTTTAAAAAACATTTTATTTTTCAATTTAAAAGAAAAATATCACATAAAAATTAAACTATGGTTTGTTAATTGTGTAACTTGCTTCTTGAAGCAGTAGTCTTTTAGATGTGTTAAAAATATACAGGTGTAACAGATCATATCAGTTTTATTCATTATTTTAGTCACCAAATAAATACAGTAGGTCTCCAATGTGCCAGAAAGTGTGTCAGATACTAGAGATATAAAAATAAGAAAAATACTCTAGGACATGAACAAAAAACATAAATTACCACATTATTAAATGTTTCAATAGATTTACAAACAAAATGCTATCAAAGCATTTTGACAGAAGATTTCACTATGGTGCTAGGTTTAAAAAAAAAAAAAAAAGATACTAAGTTACCCAATCATGTATCAACAACATAATTAACTTTACTTTTACCACTTTTAAAGCAACTTAGATTTCTGAAGAAAATAATCATCATTAAGACCTCAATACAAAATTTATTAAGATTTTTCTCTCTTTAATTATATATTACAACAAAATAAAATTTACCTCTGAACTGAAAGTCTATAAATGGACCATCACCTATCTATATTATATTAAAATAATTAATAATGCACTATTAAAGGAGAAAATACCATCACAATTATGAATTAGGAGCTAGGTGTGGTGGTACGTGCCTGTAATCCTAGTACTTGGGAGGCAGGAGGATCTCAGGAGGATTGACAGCCTCAGCAACTTAGAGAGACCCTGTTTCAAAATTAAAAACTAAAACACAGCTAGGGTATAGCTCAGAGGCAGAATGCCCCTGGGTTCAATTCCCAGTAACACACACACACATACACACACACACACACACACACACACACACACACACACAAAGTTATAAATTAATTAACACTATCAATCCATAAAGTTTTGTTGTTGTTGCTTCTGTGGTACTGAGCATTGAATTCAGGTTCCCATGCTTGCTAGGCAAGTGCTCTACCACTGAGCTACATTCCCAGCCTTTACTGATAAAGTTTTTGAGAAAACATGTACTAGCACACCTACATGTGAAAATATATTCCAGTTATTTGGTTTGGTAGAATAAATTCTGGAGTCAATCAAATCTAAATTTGAATTCCAATTCAACCACTTATTAGCTAGGTATCCTTGATCATTATTAATGAAAGTTACATGACTTTAAATACCATCTTAATGCCTCTAATCCCCAAATATTTATCTCTAGTCCTAGTCACTCCTCTTAGCTCTTACATTCAAATACTTATATAACATTTCCACTTCAATGTAAAATAAACATTTTAAATCTACTTGTCCACTTGTCTTTCTAAAATAAAAAGCACCACCATCCATGCAGCTCTTCAAACCAAAACTCTAGAGGTTACCCTTGAGTCCTCTTGAATCCCACATTCATTAGCAAATCTGGTGAGATACTACTTTCAAATTATACCCTAAAAGCCACCAATTATATCTTCATTATTATATCTCAGTCCAAGTTACTATCCTCTCTCACCTAGACCACTGCAATAGTAATGTGACTTCCTGCTTCTACCCATTCCCCACACTAAGGAAAATGCCTTTTTTTCAATGTCACCACATCATACCAATCGAAGCATAAAATATTCCATTTCCATTCCACTTTCACTAAAATGGCAAACTCCCTATTCTACGCATACTGACCTAGATGATCTGGCCCCTGCCTACCTCTTCAGCCTCATCTACCATTTTCAACACACAATCAAAATGTCCCTTGCTTCTTTTGAACATAACACACTGAAGTCAATTTCGGGTCCTTGATACCAACTATTTCTGCTGCCTGGAATACTCTACCCCGACGTCACATTTTTGGATCCTTTTCGTTTTTCAGGATAATGTTCAAATGTTACGTTTAAACCCTCCCCTGACCACTCAAACTAAAGTGGACACAGTCACTTACTACCAAGTAATCCTTTTATTTCTCCACGTAGCATTTCATACCATCCAGTATTTATTATATGTCTCCTCTACTAGAATGTAGATTCTATAAGAGAAAGGACATCATCTACTTCTTTCCTGCTGTATTTCTAATACCTGGAACAATGTTTGGCACAAAGTAGGTTATCAGTATGTATTGCATGAATCAACACAAAATTGATGCACCTCTCTCTACCATACTATAACTTCATTTACTTAACTGTTTCCTTCACTACACTTTGACACTGTGTATATCTTTATATCCCCAGTTCTTAGAACAGTATTAAGGATCTGAAAAAGCATTTGCTGAATAAATGAATCAAAAAGAAAGTATCATCCCCAATGAATGTGGGATACTTTATTTTTTCAATAGTAGTTATTCACATTCTTTCAAAGCCTTCCTTCTTTTAACACATTCATGAAGTATTAATTAAAGATATTAAGTCTATAGCTATGTTTAAGAGGGTAGCCAATAGAATAGTTTTTAAAAATCACAAGTGTCCTTGGACTCAACCACACCATAATCTTTTTATCACAGATGAAGAATCAATAACAGATCCCTGCAAAGAACCAAGAATCTAAAGTGAAAACAAAATAGAGAGCGCTGAGGCATATTGTGAGGCATATAATATAAACACCAGCTCTTCCACATCCCTAAATGTATTTCTTAAAATTTATATCTTATCTTACCAATTGAGGACTTGTTTTCCTAATTGCTGTTTAGTGCCAACTATCCTTTACTTTTTGTATCAGAGACTAAAAAGCATGAATAGATTCACTGGTGTAACTTCCAGTAATATAGCTGGGCTTTCTTTATCAATGAATGAAGGCTCCGAATGAGTTCAAGTATGAATATATGCTCAGATTAAAGTGGCTCAGAAGTATCTTGAAGTGGTCAAAATGTAAATTTGCTTCAAATATACACCTATATAACTTCAAAGGCTACAAGCATACAAAAACTGATCTGATGCTACATAAACATAGCAACTTTGTGGCAAATTACTTTAGAATATTAAGAGAAAGGAGATACAATAGGTTAATAAAAGCACACATACAAAGCATATTTCTTACAATTCCTATAAATTTTAGCAATTCCTTATACTGACGGACATATATAAATTACCAATTCCCACAATTCCTTCTTTTAAAAAGTATACTTTCAGTGGTAGTTGCACAACTATATGCCTTTGTTAAAATTCAAAGGACTACAATAAAAGCGCCAATTTTAATACATGCAAATTACACCTCAATAAATCTGACTTTATTTTTGTTCTCTTTCATTTGTGGTACTAGGAATTGAACCCAGGGACATTCTGCCTCTGAGCTACACCTCCAGCCCTATTTTAATTTCATTTTGAAACAGGGTCTCACTAGGCTGATGAAAGTCTCACTACTTGCTAAGGATGTCCTCAAACCTGTGATTCTCCTGTCTGTTTCCCAAGTACTGGTATTACACGTGTGCACCACCATGCTTGGCTAGACCTGACCTTAAAAAAAGACAAACAAGAAATTCAGAAAAATAGCTGCGATACATATGAAAGATAAGGAAAAAAAAATTTTTTATCCAATATTTCTACTGAATTATTTAATCAAGCTAAGACTTTCAAGTACCTCCCACTTTAATTACTTCAATATACTAAATGAAGAGAAAATGTAACTTTTCATCTTTATGCTTACCATAGTTTATGGGTTATTATTTGGATATAAATAGCAATTCTCCTCCTAAGAACTGTAAGATATTTCAAATATATTGTCACATTTATCATTAAAGATTTTTATTAGAAAAATATTCCAGGATGATAAATATATTTTTAAAGTCCTGAGAATTTGTTGCCTTCTTATCTTGCATTATCATTTTTTTCACATTTCTGTTGGTTATCTACTATTCTTTCATTTGAATATCAAAGTAAAAACAGTACTATAAAACGTGACCATTTTCCTAAACTTCCCCATTTTAAATTTTTCTAGCATTCATTTTTTTTTTTTGCTTTGTTTATTTATTAGTATTTCATATTTCTTTCTCTTTGATACCCTCAGTTTCTAGTTTTGAAAGTCTGGGTGTTTCCTTGTTTTTCTTTTCTAATATATTAACTTGTCATCTCTTCACACTACTAGAAATAATCTACATATCTTTTCTATATATAACATTCACTGATCTTTAGGATTGTCATTCAAATTTGTAAATTAAGCCCCGAGCTTTTTTATCATCTTTTCCCAACTATTCTGCATTTGCTATAAGAGCCCCCTTGTCTTTTTTCCTTTTTCTCATCAAGTAAAGCCGTTTGGTTTCTCTCCTAAGTCCTATCTCAACATTTTCAGTATGTAAGCTGAAAGTTGTGACAAAAGTTGATTCTAATTTTAGGGAGGAAGAGAGGATCCATAGGTAAATTAAAAGAACTTGTCCATGTTCAATATATGTTACAATCAGGAATAAAATTCAGGGCCTTTAAATTGGGAGTATAATCTATATATCTTCAGTTAGGACTCTACTAGCCAGGGTATAGTATCTCACAAAATAAAGGAAAGAGAAAAATCTCACCACAGCAAACAGAAAATCCAAGTTACATTTTCCTAAATGTAGTCTATTTGCATTAATATTGACTAAGGTTGAGGATATAGCTCAGTGGCAGAACATGTATCTAGCATAAAAAAAGGAAAAAAATATTGACTAAACAGTTGAGTAAAACTAAAATTCAAAAATTATATCTAAGCCGGGCGTGGTGGTGCACAGTTGTAATCCCAGCATTTGGGAGGCTGAGACGGGAGGATCTGGGTTCGCGGCCAGCCTCAGCTACCTAGTGAGGCCCTCCGCAACTTAGTGAGACCCTGTTTCAAAATGAAGAATAAAAAATAGGGCTGAGGGTATAGCTTGGAGGTAGAATGCCCCTGAGTTCCATCCCCAGTACCGCAAAAAAAACCCCATTATATCTATTCTTTAATCATAATTATTGGTTAGGGAAAAATACTTATCTGTTTCAGCATCATATAAGGTAAAATTATTTCAAATCTCCACATCTTAATATCAATTAAACAATTACTAAATGTAAGCCTTTAGTTTTATAATTATTCTGAATTTGAATTTATTATGTTTAAATATAATTGTACCCTTATGAAGAAAAATAATATCTTGAGGTTTCCTCTGAATCACATGTCAAATGATCTCTGGTAATTAATACTTTGACAATGAATTTTAGCTTAGAAGAAAAATAAATTAGATCTATTCTTCTGGCTTCCCCTAGAGAGAACATGCATAACAAAACTCACTCACTAGTAAATCAGAATCATTTCCTTCAAACAATAAAACACAACCGTTCTAGGCTTTTGAACTCCTAAGAATTTATACATCAGAAAGAAAAGGCACTACATAATACTGACATGTAGACAGATTTCTTTGTGTTAGGGACTAAACAGTAGAAATAGGAACAGTTATAGAAGCTTTACCTACCAGGATTTCATGTGACTTTGACCTTTCTGCTTCAGAGATCAATAGGTTCCAAACTTTAATATCAGTTATATATAATATATATCATTTATACTAATAAATAACATAATTTAAATATTTCCAAGCTGCCCTCATAGCCATTTTACTACAAATATTAATGTCTTTACCAAAGATGTCTGACATGGCTATAGAAGATGAATGTCTATGAAGATATAAAAATAATAGCAAATAAAGCTCTTTAAAAATTATCAATCTAAAAAGCAAGAAATGTTTTATTAAAAAGCCAATAAAAGATTAGGCTTTCTAAGCAAACTACTGGGATTAAAATGCAAATTTAAGCCTATGTTATACTGGATTACAGAACAGCCACTTTGATATACTAAAATTGTGAATTTTTTTTTTAACAAAAGTTGTTCTTTGCCTACATTAGCAATTCTTTCCAAACTGAAAAACTTAAAAAAAAATTGTAAATGAAATATGAATCTCTCTATGTATAATATATATACACATATTAATCTTTATCCTTTATATTAACCTCTATGCTTCACAAATATTTTCATAACTTAGAAAAGTAAATTCAAAATAGTGCTTGTCCATCTGACGATATTCTTTATCATTTAGTTTTACTTTCTTTATAGTCCCCAGGGTATCATTCCATATAGAATGGTTGCATTAACAGCATCTTCATTTTTTTAGTACTTTACAAGTTTAGAATTTTAAGATTCTGCAATTCTATACATAGCACCTCGAACTACATTTTTTTTTTTTTTGCAGTACTGGGGATTGAACTCAGGGGCATTCTACCTCTGAGCTATACCCCCAGACCTATTTTTCATTCTTTATTTTGAAACTGAGTCTCACTAAGTTGCAGAGTGCCTCACTAGGTAGCTGAGGCTGGCCGCGAAACCGGATCCTCCGGTCTCAGCCTCCCGAATGCTGGGATTACAAGCGTCGAACTACATTTATTAGAAACTTCTCCATATCATACGATAATGACTGATTTACATATTACCGTTTAAGAAAAACTACTGACAAGAAACACATTTTAGAAATCTTAGTTCCCCAGAAACTAACAACATGCCTGACAACCAAGAGGTGCTAAAGAAATGCTTGAAGAGTTAAAAAAAAAAATTTTAAATAAGTCTTTTCATTAATATTTCTTGAAAAGCACTTCTTTTATGAGAAAATAAATCTGATACCTAACGATATAGAAAACACTAAATAATAATAATAATAATAATAATAATAATAATAATAATAAAATGTCTTACTGCTTATTGAAGAAATATGGTTGTGTTCCCAGTCTTTGAGAAAGAGCTTGACAGCACTGGTCTACATCTTCTAAGACCTAAAACAGGCAATGGAGTCCAAAGAAATATATTTAAATTATCAAAACAATAAAAAGTATCTAAAACTTCATTTGTATCACAGTTTAACTACAAGTACATTTAAGTTACTTGTAAGGATCACTATCAAGAAAGTTTTTCTCTCAAAATTATATTCCCTAAAAATGTTTTCCTGAATCCATCCATATATTCAAATGACTTTGCATATATTTAAAAATCTGCTCCATAAAAAATGGCACTGTTGACCCACCACAAGTAAAAGCACTTGAGCTATTTTCCCACTAGTGAAGACAGATTTTATTTACTCTAACCCCATTCATTTCCTTCATCCCCCTTGTGGCACACATCCGAGAGATGGTTGACTAGGATCAGGGGTAGCATTGGCAAAAGAGATATTAATTAGTTTAATGATGCTCAAATTCATGACCTTGACAAGATACAAATATATATAAAATTTGCTACTTCAGTAAATTTAAGACCAAAGAAAAATAGATATATTAAGAACTGTGTTTAATAAGGTTTTTTAAGCCCTGATGCTGCAGATCTATATTTATTGACATAAAAGATGCCCACAATGTATTGTTTAATGGGGGAAAAAAATCAGATTATAGAGTGGCAGGTATAATATGATCCCATTTAAGTGCTAAGAGACATCAAGAAAAATGTTCTCCAAATAAGATTGGCAATTTTGAGGTAGTGGAATTTCAAGCAATTTTTAATTCTTTTTTGTACTGTTCTGCATTACATAATTTCACAAGAAGCATGCATGACTTTTATAAAATAATTAAAACTACTTCATGAAAGAAAAGGACAAAGATTTTGCTGATTTTACATTATGCTGGGTTTTCTGTTACTGGCTCATTGTAGCCCCACATCACAATGTAATTCATAATGAGAGCGGCATGCACGCACACAAGCTTCCTTCCCCCTGAGATTTTTTTTTTTTAAAAAAGAAGTACTATTTTCAATGCAAAAAGTTGAGCGTTTTGTCAACTTCAACTTGAACTGACCTGGTCCAGAGTCTTGTTACCCCATCCGATAGCTTTCATCTTACGTTTGACTTCCCACTGTTTCTGATAAGCCAAAATATGATTCAGAGGCCAAGGGTAAGGAGATCCATACCTAGAATGAGTAATCTAAAGCAAAAAGATTTTGTAAAAAACATTATCCTTCCTGAAAACAATTCCTATTTTACAAACAGAATTCTAAAAGAAATATATTTTCAGAGAACATAAATAGACCAACCTGGAAAAAAAATACACAGCTTGCAGTCTAAAAAATTAAAATTTTAAACTATTCCCTTTAAAAATATATAAACTTTTATGTACTTTATAACCGGTTAAATCAAACAATGACACATAGCTTCCTTAAAATGTATGTGCAAGCAAAATTAAAGTAAGTGAAAAACTATATCACTAATGGTATAAACCACAATGTTTCATTTATGAGCAGGGACTTGCGATTCTGAGCAAAAGTGTTTTCTCATTAAATTTTAATTAAGATAAATGCTGCAGAACCACTCACCTCTCCTACTGTAGCTTCATCACACCACTGAAGATACAACTAGGAACAAGCAAATTAAAAAAAAAAAAAAGTTACTAAAATTTTTACAATACTAAAGAGAAAAAAGATAGTTATTTATAAGCCACCTTTCTAAGTCACATATGTGAACAGTTTTTTTTTTCTTGGCTAATGTTTCTGTTTAGAATTATTAAATTTGATGGTGATACTTTATAATACACATCTCTAAATATCACTAAAATATTTTATGAATATTACTTAAGTAAATTTCAAAAGACCAAGGTAAGATAATAAGTAGGTAAAAATCATCCCTTCTTATGAACAGGAAAACTAGAACTCAAAATATCAAGCACCTTGTTCAAAGATAATGATCAAATAATTTGAGTAAACATCTCAGCCCTAAAATCACTTGATTACTTTCTCATTTCTAAACAACTATAATATAACCCATAAGAAACTTTCTAAGAAAATACAGATTATAAAAGATTATACTTTATTTCAAGCCCTATTATATTATACCTCTGCAGTCAACAGCATATTGTTGACTAATTCCATGTAAGCTTTCATTTCTGCTTTTTGGACTTCATCCAACCCATCACTAAGAGAATGGCCCTAAAGGGAATTTAAAAAAATGTAAAAGAGCATCATATTAAATATACAAAAACTTTCCTCTATTATACTAACAAGTAACATAACATGCAGGTGTTCAATGGGTTGTCCAAAATGCCTCCTAAAAGAAAAATTTTATATAAAATTATATTTAGTACTCTATCACTGTAAAATATTAATAAATAGTATTTGTCATTATACAAATATATCTTTCAACAAACAAAAATATATCATCAATTACTTCACAAAGGAAGAAAACATAATGGTTAGCAAACCTTGCTTATTTATTTATTTATTTATTTATTTATTTATTTATTGCAGTACTGGGGATTGAACTCAGGGGCATTCTACCTCCAAGCTATACCCTCAGCCCTATTTTTTATTCTTTATTTTGAAACAGGGTGTCACTAAGTTGTGGAGTGCCTTACTAGGCAGCTGAGGCTGGCTGCGAACCTGGATCCTCCAGTCTCAGCCTCCCAAATGCTGGGATTACAAGCGTGCGTAACCACGCCTGGCTCTAAACTTTATTTTAAGGGATTAACCACCTTAACGTTTAAAAGAAAAAAGAAGAAACGCCAGAACACTGACATGTGTTGCTTATTAAGTGATCAACGATGAAAAAAGTTAGTAAAGGTATAAGAAAAAAAACACTAATTTCAAAATTCTAATATAGTATAGTAATGAATGGATACATAAAATGGTATAGTTTAATCTGGCAATCTGTTGTAAGATTTTAAAAGATGTATCCTGTGACATCCCAATACCACTCATAAGATTTATCTTAATGAGACAAACAAGTGTACAAAGGTATTGTAAAAGAAAATTTATTTTGGTATTCAGAACGGGAAAAAAAAAAAACTTGACAACCGAAAAATCCATCAATAAAGACTTGAGTAAATAAAATTACAATATACTCAATATAATAGAATACCATACAACAATTTAAAAGAATGATGTATATCTATATATCTAAAGTCATTAATGTAGAAAGATTTATAAACATATTAGTGATTTAAAAAGCAGATTGTAAAATAACAGAAAATATGATCTATGTTTTTTGATATATGCATAAAGTCTAGAAGAATGTTCCCCAAAATATTAATAGAAATTGTTTCTAAATAACTATTAAAATTGGGATATAAGAAGGACTTTAGATAATGGAGGAGAAACTCCAGTGGAGTGAGGAAGGTGGTCTCGGGGAGGGTGGGACTGGAGGGAGAATTAATGAAGGAAACATTTCTACTGACATTCTGTACATATGTGAGAATACCAATGCCAATGTCAATATCCTGTATGGTGAAGAGGGGACTCGGGGGGGAGCTGTGGGAAAGCCCACCAAGTGCTGAGTGCATGTATGTCACTATCACTACGAACTACATTATGGTATGAAACTATAATGCACCAATAAAAGTATAAAAATTAATAACCATAAAAAATCTAAATAAAAGCCGGGCGTGGTGGCGCACGCTTGTAATCCCAGCATTAGGGAGGCTGAGACC
>PVLC010026224.1:0-20931 GCA_004027655.1 Graphiurus murinus | reverse complement strand
ATCAGAGACCTTTTAGAGTAGATTATATAACATCCTGGGTGACAGCTTTATCTATTTTTCTGACTGTTAATGTAATTTACTTAATTAGACTGTTAGATTCTTAAGAGCAGAGAGGGGCCCTTATATAATAGATTGTGTGAAGTTTTCAAATTAGAGCTGTGTATAAAATGGATGTGGCCAGTATTTGTTGCCTCTTATCTTTCAGAGTAGTATTATATTCTGTAGCACCTCTGGTATGGCCAGTGTAATGTCTTATTCTAATATCCCCTGAATATCTATAGTCCAATTTCTTACTTGCTATACATGTAAAGAAAGCACATATAAATTATCTTAGAATGAACAATTAAAAATAGAATGTACTATTTCCTCCCTGCATCCTCCTTCTTTCCTTCCTTCTTTCTTAATTAATTAATTAGTTATTACATTACATCTACTGAGTAAAGCACAATATTGAAAATAAAGCCTCTGTTCCATTAGTTTAAAACATGGAAATATTTTCTCCTACTATTCAAACTTTAGAGACTAAATTTAAAAGCAGTGTCTCTCACAATCTAAAATAGAATCTGCAGGTTGAACCTGCAAAAAATCCAGTGGGTTGATGAGTTCCATATTCTGCTTTTTATATTCCTTGTCATGCCCTTGTAGGATTATATATTACCTGCTTCCTACAAATCTCTTCCTTTTACTCTCTTGGACTGTGAACACCTGTTAGGGTAAGACACTAATTTTCATTTGTATATTTTCTCCTACTTTCTGTTCGTCAGCTTCTGACTACTCTCATTGCCAGAAACATTATTCATCTCATTGCAGGAAACCTATAAAGATGGTTAGAATGAAAATTTTAAACAAACAGAACATGCCACCAGAGAATTTGCTAAGAGAATTTGAAGAGAAAAAATCTCAAAGTAGCATAGAAGTGTAAAATCAGTGGATGAGTGGGTAGAGCCCTGAATCGGGTGATGTGGAAACATGATTATAAAATCAATTCCCTTTGGGGGCTTTGAAAAAATTATCTACCTTCTCTGAACATTGCTCTTGGTCAAACAGACATAACATCTTTCTTTCTCTACATCCCTGAATGTGGGGAGCACAAATTGGATAACAGGTGTGAAAGCAATCTGAAGTCCTTGGAAGTCAGAAGCAACAGCCTCAAGGCATGGTATTATGATTTTCTTCTTGAATTTTGGCAATTTAAATCATGACCTAAATAACAGCATTTAAAATCAAAAGGATTAATATGTTTTATTTATGATGATCTTTTAATCGCAAGAACCTACAGGCACATAAAACAATGTTTCAGAGGATCATTAAAAATGAGACCATGTGTTTTTTCAATTAAAGTTGCTTTCTTCCTTTATTAGTCAGGAGAGGCTAGACTAATGCTGTTGTAACAAACAGCTCCAAGTTCTCAGCAATTTAACACCTTGAGTTATTTTTCACTGACGCGCAATCTGCTGGAAGTCCAGGTGACTCTCCAGGACAGCTGCCAGAGCAGTGATTCAGCACTCAGTGCTTCTTCAGTTTAGTGGATAGTGACTCCACTGTCTTAGCAGGAGACTATCTCCATGTTTGCCAGAATAGAGGGAAGAGACACTGAAAAATCATGCTTAAGTTTTAACTATCTCAGCCTGGAACTGACTTGGTCAGTCCATTAATTACAAGCTATAGTTCTTTAGAAGGATGCCAGTGCATCCTCCCTCCCCCCTGCCCACAAAGAGCTGGACAGTATAGTATTGCATGTATCTAGAAGGGAAAGGAGAAGTGGGTACAGAGGGGAAGTAATAGTGTTAAACATTCTAATATGCTTACAAATACTGCTAGAGTATTGTCCGAAGTCCATGGATCATGAGACATAACTGATAAAGACCACTGGAATCTAGAATAAAAAAAACTGTTCAGGAAGGAAAGCTAAGGCTTTATGTTCAAGAATGGGTCAGGACTGGAATCCAGAGATATTTTTTTGTTTTGTTTTGTACTGAGAATTAAATCCAAGGTTATTCTACCTCTGAGCTATACCTTCAGCCTTTTTAATTTTTTTTTTTATTTTAAAACAGTGTCTCTCTGTTTCTGAAGCTGTCCTCAAACCTGCCTTCCTCCTGTCTCAGTCTCCCAAGTATTGGGTTTAGAGGTGTTTGCCACCATGCCTGTCTTAGAACCCAGAGATCGTAACTCCTGGTCCAGAACTTCTACTCCAGTAATATTCCCCAAGTACTTAATAGGTATCTCTCACATACAAATTAATTCTACAGTTCAGAATATGAAGAAATTGCTTACCATTTTCTATTTTATTTTGTAGTACTCAGGATTGAATCCAGGAACATTCTGTCTCTGAGCTACACCAGCCCTATTTTATTTTTTATTTTGAAGCAAGGTCTAGCTAAGTTGTAGAGTTTCTCGCTAAGTTACTGAGGCTGGTCTCAAACCTGCAATCCTCCTGTCTTGGCCTCCCAAATTCTGGAATTATAGGCATGTGCCATCATACCAACTTACTGACCATCAAATGAAACCATCACCTCACCCCTAATATTTATTTTATTTAGAGTACCTTCAAATGAAGATCATACTTTAGGAAATGGATGCTACATTATCACTTATACTTACAAAATCATCATGTGAGCAAAGACAATCTTGGTAAGTAGTCTCATCAATATTGGTTAACAAATAAGTATTTTTCCTCTCCACCCCTAAGTAGGTATCCATTTCTTTCATGCCTTGATTTTGAGAGTATCTCATTGGTGCTTACTCTTATTCTCCCATTCATACATATTTCCCTTCATGTAAAACTATACAGTAAGCATATACTTAATGTCAGGTCATATATGAATATATTCTTAATGATGAACAAGATATAGTCTCTGATTTTTGTTCTGCACACCTAGGCTTGAGATAGATTCTAAACAAATAATATAGCAAAATGTTCTAAGTTCAACTACAGACACTGGAATGATATTCTGTGGGAACACAAAATAGATACGAGAAAATTTTGCTCTTGTGAATTAAAATTCTTAGAAGAGCTTCAATGAAACTATTATTAAGTCCTTCTTACTCTTCATTTGAAAAAAGATAATATCCTGAATTTCAATGCTGGGCCTTGGTCTTATGCCAGTTGCATTGTATCCTATCCATTTGGCCTATTGGGCTGACTACACAATGTCTTTTGTAATCTTCCTAGATAAATCTTGCAGTAGCTCTCCCTCTCTGCTTCTGTTATTTGCAGATTTGATCACCCTTCCTTGTATATTTTCATTCAAATCCCTAACAACAGTCTTGCTCAAATCAAGGCCAATGACCTACATAAAAAACGACTCTTAGCATTAGGAAACTTCATGCCACTAGAGAATCATCTTATTTTCTTAAATTAATTTTAGCCTTAGTGAAATCTATGAAAGAAACAAGAAAACATTTAAACTATTCCAAGGGGATCATTGCCTTCCAAATATTGTTGTATAAATTTGCATCTGAGAAGAAAGACAGTGTAGTTGTTGTTGATCTTTTCTTTCTACACCTCCCTCTCTAAATGTTAATTGAACTTCTACTAGGATTCCAGATATGGTGAGAGATATGCTGAGGATATACAACTTAATTCCCACACTAACCTAATAAATTAGGAGCTCCTGTCCACATTTTACAGGTGTGGAAACTGGGTTGATAAGAATTTACATGTTTTGCCAAGGGACACAGAGCCAATAAGTGGATGAGTTGAAACTGAATTTGGGTTTTCTTAGTCCCAGATACAAACAGTTTTTTATTTATAACACACTGTGCTTTCTCCTGAAGCCTCACTATTCTCAGAATGTAAATATGCCAATCATTCTATTGGCCCTTGAATCCCCTTGCTTTATTACTGACAGATCCCTTCCAATTATCTCTGTTAAAAATTCCTTACCTATATCCTGTACCAGTGATTCCTAAACCCATCATTATTATAATGATAGAGGATGTTTAAAAAATAGGTATCTGTGTTATACCTTTAGATGATTTTGATTCAATAGGCCTGAAGTAGGACTCAGAAACTGTATTTTTAAGAAATCCTCCAGGTGATCTGATGACCAGCCAGGATTTGAAACACTGGTTTACTCATATATCATCAGCACAGTTATTTATTGTCATATAACTATTAAGTTATTCAATTAGCTTGATGTGGTGGCACACCTATAATCCCAGTACTTGGGAGGTGTGGCTTGGAGGTAGAATACCCCTAGGTTCAATCACTAGTATCACATGCATACAAAAAAACTTATTCAACTGAGCACAAGAATTCCTGGTTGGTGGTAAACAGCCTACCAAGCAAAGCAGACACTGTAACTGTCTGCTACTATCCACCCTAATATTCTAAAGTCCAAAATTATATTGTATTTTACCCACTAAGTTAAACTTTTAGCTTCTAGAGTAACATTGCTTGAACTCTGATATATTATTGGGTCTGGTTCTGAGTTTTGACTTACAATCTCTCTCTCTTCAGGATCAGGCATGCAACCAGAAACTTATATCTGAAAGAAAGTCAAATAACACTTGTTTCAGGTTTGATTCCCTGAGAAGTACATCCTGAGATCGAATTAGTATGTGGGATATCAATGAAGAACTAATGTTGGGATCTATATCTGTGGAATGGAAATAAAAGAAGCAAGACAGGGGAGAAGAAGAAGCTAAGGTGTGATGTGTGCTCACTGACAGACTCACCTGGTTTTATGGGTAGGTCTGGAGCTAGAATGTTCCTTTAGACTTATCCTGAGTCAGGTTGAAAAGAGCAGATCATCATATCCTTACATAGATCAATCATTGGAGGTAGGGTGTCTCAGAATTGAACACAATCTTGAATGGGATGGCTCTCTGCAGCTAAAGCAATCGTTGATGGAGATGACAGCTGAGGGCTGGTACTCACACGAAATAGGACAGCCAAGTCCTTCACTGAAGAGGGAACTTGGCAATGCATAATTATTGTCCACCATAAAAAACTATCATTCTACTATGATTTCCCACAATTTCAATGTAAAAAAAGCTTGATTTTGTCATATCCCTTCCCCATTTTCTAAAATAAGTTATCATTTAGAAGACTTCCCAGCCCTCAGTTTTCTAACAGTGTTGTCCCATCTATACACCAGACAGGGCCACTCATGCCTAAATTTCCAGTATTAGGCACTCTATGGGCTTGGGCTGAGCTCTGTTACACATTATATGCTAGTGATTCTTCAGAGAGAGAAATCATTGTCCCTATGTCCTTCTGTTAAGCAGCAACAGTTACAAATACAAACAAAATATTCACTGGAGATCATTGTATGAATAAGTGTAAAACCAGTAAATCTAGAAACTATGGAAAGCTTCCATTGTGTAATGATAAGAAAAGTTCACTTTTGATATTTCATATTTATTTTTAGTTTTTGAAATGCCTTTACCTGAACCCAACCAAAACAAAGGGGGACCTAAAAGTACAGAAATATGTTGGCTCAAAGAATTGAAAGTTCAGAGGCAGAGAAGGGTTAGTGATCTATTGGTTCAGCAATGTCTCCAAGGACCTAGGTTCAATCTATTTCTCTCTTTGACTGATGGGAGTATTAACTTTCTTTCTATGTCTGATCTTCCTATGATGGTACTAGTACCAAAAGAACTATTTCTCCACTTTTGTTTTATGGACATCATAGAGCTTCTTTCCTCTAAGTCTTGCATCAAACAAACAAACTCCCCCAAATCCTTCCTTTGATTGAGCCAACCTATACCATGTGCCACTTCTGAATCAATAATTAACAGTACTATCCACAGAATTATTTAGATCTCAGTTCTTCAGCCACTTTCTGTAAGGGGATGTGGTAGCCTTGATTGAAGCAGACTCATCATGCCCATCCTATGTTAGAATCATTTCCTTAAACCATGTGGTCTATATTCAACGAGACTAGCCAATTTCTCTCATTTTCCCATCTGAGCAGAATAGGTGTGGCTTCCAGGAACTTCCATATTTCACAGAGGACCCATCTGTTTCTCTTGCAGAATTAATGCAACCAGCAATTCCATTAAGCATGGAGGTACACTAGTAGCTCTTCATTGACAAATTTGGGACCCCTCGCATAGGGTATACAGGATTCAGTAGAATGCCCTGGTTTCCCATGTGACTGTATCTATATTAGGCAGGGTGGTGCTGAGTTCAAAAAGAGAATTAGGGTTAAACTCACACACAACTCAAAAGCTACAGCACCCCACATAGATGTTCCAAATGGGGAAGGATCTTCTGTTGATGTCATTACCACCAAAGCTGAATAGAAACAAAGATATGGCAAACTTTCCATTCCTAGAAACACAAAAATAAGCTTTCATTTTGCTTCCTGGGAAACTTGCCTGTTCTCTAAACACATCATTGACTTTCCTCTGTTTCTTAAGCAAAACCCCAAACAATTACATCTTGTTTGCATTTCTCTTTTCATGCTTATCATCCATGCTATCAGGAGATCTTAACAAATTGGATTTGTTAGAAGGCTGTGCTATTCCAGTGGCTACCTCCATGCGGATACACATAAACATAGCCAGGAGTTGGATCACATCACCTTGGCAAAGTCACTGTGGAACTGAAAGCAGAGAAAATATAGGCATCTATTTGGGAAAATGTGCCCAACTGTCTCTTGGAAATGAAATCTGTAAGCACTTTACAGTTCTGGGGTGTCTGCATTAAGCTTTCTAGGTCAGAAACCTTTATGAAAGCTACCCCTTCTCTCATAATTGAAACTGCTCACTTCAAATCCAAGACTTGAAAATATTAACAAATGTTAGTATCCAAAAATGTACTCACTATGCTTTTGCCTTCTTGAACAGAGAAAATTGAACTTCTGCCAACAAATTATCTGGTGAACTAGCATTAATCATATGGACTTCTGTGATTATGTCTGATAAGGAAAGTATGTGTTACACTTTAGTTAAAGACCAAATTGTAATTTCAAGTCTCTGTCTCTGTTTCTCTGTGTGTCTCTGCTTCTGTCTCGGTGTCTTTCTCTCTTAAACTCTCTTGTATTTAAGGCTGTGTATCAAAGCATATGGCTCTTATGTTTGAGCTTTGGGATGTGGTAGCTATCTCATGAAGCAAGGGGCATTTTGCTTCATATAAATGCATATTTGGAGGACTGAGTTTGCTGGAAATGTGAACTGAGGAAAAGGATCATTGTTTTATTCAAATTTACATGTTGCTTCTTAATCACTGCAAGAAAACCTCAAAAGAGTCATTTATTACTTTAATTACACAGAGTTTTTAATGATTTAAACTGCTCATCAAACAACTTATTTTAGCTTTCTGCAAAATTATTACCTGGTGCCAGTACAAACTTTACCTCCCAGAAAAACAGACTCCTCAAGTTCTGAGCTTCTGTGTCTGTGAAAGGGGAGTCTGTCTATAAATATACCCTTTTTTTTTAATAGGGGATAAATTTTGAATAAATAAATTGAGGTCATTAGGATGATTTTTCCTTTTTTAAAGCCACCATTTAGAAAAAACTTGGGATTCATCCAATTTTGCTTTTGTATTAAGCATGATATAAACTTCTATGTACCAGCTACAGACATTCTGACGACCAAAGTTTATGTTTAGAAGGAAGTTATTGGAATTGTATCCACTGAAAGCTGAGTTTCTGCCATTCATCATCAATGACTTTACCCAGAGACTTGGTTCTGTCTTGCACACATATGTAATTATAGTTGTGGAATTCATAGGGTTATCATAAACATTGAGTGTTTCTTAAAGTTAACTTTTCTTAAATACTGACTATGACTAAATAGCAGTTTAAAAAACATCTTCCTATGATGCAGAGGGCTCACACGATATCCCCCTTGTAGCCTTGTCACAGTATAACATGATTCTCCGCTGCCATGTGTGTTTCCAGTACGAGGCCGCTCTACCTTGGCTCAGTTTGACCCAATTCAACTGCTTCCAGAACAACTCTATAACAAATTGGAGAGAGTCTATAATCAGTGGAGAATTTCCGTGGCTTGCAACTGCATCCAAAATTGCCAATAATGAATATTCCATAAGCAAGAAGGTTTTTACAGTTCCAAATGCCATCAGGGAAGCACAGATTTTGTCGAAAATCCTTATTTTGCTAAATGCTTTTGAACTTAGCAAACGACTTTGGAGATTAAGCAGAAAGAATCCAGACAGGAGTGCCATTTATATCCAAAGTGGGATTTTCATGTACAGACTGACTTCAGATGAAAGCTCTCATGATCATATGCATCTTCCAAAGAAGATGAGAGAGTTGTTCACATTTTCCAAAAGCTCAGTCCCTAGGTTCAATCAATTTTGTTCTTTATTACTGGAAGATTTCTATTTATAAAAGATTGGAAGCATTCCTGACAATTATTAGGAAATAAATTGTTCACTGGAAGACAATGGACTTTCTCAGGTGGCTAGCTGACTCTGCCTGCTTTGGGACTTTTCTGAAAAAGTAGAAATACATTAACACAATTTGATTTCAAACAGATATATTTGGAACATTTAAGAGTTGATGGGGAATTTAAGAGTTTCTAGTTAAGAGGCATGTTTTTCTTTTTGTGTATGTGGTACTGGGGATTTAACCCAGAGGCATTCTACCTCTGAGTAGAATCACAAGTTTGAGAGAAGTTTGTAGCTTTTAAAATGTGCTATTAGGTTTGTAGTTACTCTTTTTTTGTTCATTATATATATATATATATATATATTTTGTTCAATTATATATATATATTATATATATTTTTGTTCAATATATATATATATATATATTTTTGCAGTACTGGGGATTGAACTCAGGGGCATTCTACCTCCGAGCTATACCCCCAGCCTTATTTTTTATTCTTTATTTTGAAACCGAGTCTCACTAAGTTGCGGAGTGCCTCACTAGGTAGCTGAGGCTGGCTGCGAACCCGGATCTTCCGGTCTCAGCCTCCCGAATGCTGGCTTTTTTGTTCATTATATTTTTTAGCTCTTTGAATTTAGAAACTCTCTTATATATCTTTATATCTCCAGTGTACTTGGCACACAGTACATTCCAAATAATTAACTGATAAGAAATGGAAAAAATAATATGTTAATATGATGGAATGCCTGCACATCTGAAACTCAGAAGAGTCATCAGATCAATCTGACTTCCAGCATACATTTGTATATGTTTCTTTCACTTCCAGGCCTTGGTTTTCTCATTTTTAAAAGCATGACTCTCAAGAGGCCCTCTGCAATTTAGTGAGACCCTGTTTCAAAATTAAAAAAAATAAAATAAAATAGGTCTCAGGGTGTAGCCCTGAGGTAGAAGGCCCCTGGATTCCATTCCCAGTATCACATACACACACAAAGAGTTTCCATACCTAAACAAATGGGATTACATCAAAGGGAAAAGCTTCTCATAGCAAAGTAAATAGTTGAGTGCAGAGGAAACCTACAGAATAGAATAAAATATTTATAAATGATACATGTGACAAAGGGTTGATAATCCAAATACATAAGCAACTGCAAAACCTTAACAGCAAAAAAGAAAAAAACAGAAGGCTTAAATACACATTTCTCAAAAGATATACAAATGGCCAACAGGTATATTAAAATATTTAACATCACTAATTATTAGGGAAATGAAAATCTAAACCACAATAAGTTATCAGCTTATTCCAGAAGGAATGATTTTTGTTAAAAATAAAAAACAAAACCCTAAAGATAACAAGTAATGGCAAAAATGTGAAGAAAAGGGAACTCTTATACAGTGTTTGTGGGAATGTAAATTAGCACATCCATTATGAAAACAGAAGAGAGGCTCTTTAAAAAATGAAAAATAGAGCTGCCATATGATCCTGCAATCTCACTTCTGGGTATATGTCCAGAAGAAATGAAATCAGTTCATCAAAGAGACATCTGCACTCCCATGTGCGTTGCAGAGCTGTTCACAATAGCCAAGAAATGGAAACAGTCTACGTGTCCATCAACTGATGAATGGATATAGAAAACGTGGTATATATACACAAAGGGATACAATTCTGCCATAAAAAGAATGAAATACTGTCATTTGAAGCAACATGGATGGAACTGAAGATCATTATGTTATATAAAGATAGCTACTATTTAAAAAATTTACTTTTAACTGGTAGAAAAAAATGTATATTAATGGAGTACTATGTAATGTTTCAATACATGTATGCATTGTATAATTTTTACATCATGTTAAATATACCTCTTCAAACATCATTTCTTTATGATAAAATATTTCAACGTATTTTCTTTCAGTCTTTGAATTGTATAGTACATTAATTTTATCTGTATTCACCATACTGTGCAATAACTAGAACATCTTACTCCTATGGAACTCTAACTTAGTACACATTGATCAACCTCTTCCCAACCATCTCATTTCCCTACTCTCTCCACCTCTGGTAACCATGATTCTATTCTGAACTTCCATGAGATCAACATTTTTAGATTTCACATATGAGTGAGATCATGCTGTACTTGTCTTTCTGTCCGTGAGTTTTTTTCATATAACAATGATCTCCAGTTCTACCCATGTTGCTTAAAATGTTTGAGGAGAAATATTTAAACTGATTTAAAAATTATATAGCATATATGTGTATTAAAAATTACATGATAGCCCATTAATATATACAATTTTTATATTTCTATGTATCAGTTAAAATATACTTTTATTTCTATTTTGTGGTGCTGAGGATTGAACCCAGGGACATTCTACTTCTGAGCTACATCCTGATTCTATTTTACTTTTTATTTGGAAACAGTATCTCACTACGTTGCTGAGGGCTTCACTAAATTTCTGAGGCTGGCCTCAAACCTGTGATTCTCCCATCGCATCCTCCAAAGTACTGGGGTTACAGGAATGTGGCACAATGCCAGGTTAAAATAAACTTTTAAAAATGTTTTTATCTTCAATTTAATATGGGAATACAAATTGGAATGTCAACACCTTCCTAGGGAAGGTAAAAGAGGTGGTATACAAGAAAAGGATATTCAAAAGAAGAGTGTTAAAAAGCTAATTAGGATGAAGAGTATTTCAAGAAGAGATGAGCATGTCTAGAATACAGGTGAGCATGTCTCTCTTTGAAGGAGAGCTAAAAGTTCAGTGTACAGTGGGGTTGGAGGAAATGAAGCAGATGTGGTGGGTAGCACTTAGATGAGTAATAACAATTTTACTGTTATAATAATAACAATTATATTGAACTGTTCCTGTAATTATACTAAAATGCTGAAAAGTTTAAGAAAGGGGGTTATATGATAGTATTTGAAATTTAGAATGACAGAGCTGTCACTGTGGAGACTACAGTGGAGAATAAAGAGGCCTATAAAGAGGCCAAGGCCAAGAAAAACAAATTGGAAGCAATTGCAGAAAAGAAAGAAGAAAGACTGATGTGGTGAACTAAGAGTGGCAATGAGGATGCAGAGGAGAGAAATGGAGAAATAGATTAGACAGGTGCTCATAACTGATTGAAAGTGGTGGGTAAAAAAAGAGAGTTCGGTATAATTCTAAGAGAGTTGGATATAATTCTAAAATTTCTATCTCAGACTCTTGGTGGGTTAGTGTCTTTTATCACAGTGGGAGTCCAAAAAGAGAAACATGTTTGTGATGGGATTTATGGCATTTTGAGTTCAAGATACTATGCTGTATCCTGAGGCCAGTGGATCTATAAACCAGGAATGCTTTTAGGAATAGAACTATTTAGGACCAATTTATTCTCTCAAGCCTAATAGCTACTTAAAGATAATATTCCAATAATATTATTCTTTGACTAAGTTGGCAAGTACATTCCCAGCCTCAGGTTATTGTGAAACATTCCTGTATCTCTATCTTCATTTTTTCCCCTTCTTTCTTTACTTTTTCCTTACAAAAATTAGTTTTGATCTAGAGTCATAGGCTTGAATTTTGAATAACATTTTTCTACATTCCAACTTCATAATTTTTGTCAAATCACACATTATTTGTGAAAGTCTAGTTTCTCATCTGTAAAGAATCAGTGACCTCCCACAGCATATATTTAACAGTAAAATGAAATAATGAGTATGAAGGTATTTTGAAATATAATGTAGACATGAAAGAGTGTATTACTGTTATTATGATGAAAAATCATGATCCAGTAAGTTTCACGACCCAATGGCTATAAATATATACACATGCACTTGCACATGTGTGTGCACAGACATGCACACAAAATGTGCTATTGTTCCCTCCTCTTCATTTTGTTGTCTACTATCTTCACTCCGATCTTTTATATTTTCTAATTGAGTTGCTACATAGTCTTACATTTTCCCTATTTGTGCTTCTCTCCTACAAGGATTTAAGACTGCTTTTCTTTTAATATTTTCATGTCACTACTCAGTAGATTACTAGGTCTTGGTCAATTCAATTTAACCACTTTACTCCTCTACAAGATATGCCTACCACCATTGAACATCAGAGATGTTATAAGAAGGGAAGAAAATAATGCATATGAAGGACCTTCACAAATTAAAAATCATTATATTCTACATTTATTACCTTTATTCTTATGATTAAATATTTTATCATGTTATTCTCCTCAAATGACTCTTAAAAAATTTCCTCCAATGTCCAGGCTTAATTCATTTTCTTCAATTTAAAAGACCAGATTCTTCAGATGGCAAATGACCTTCACAACAATGTTATGTACACAATTTCTTCCTCTCTCACTCCCCTCCCCCTCCCTCTCTCTTTATTTTGGTACCTGGGATTGAACTTGGACAGAAGGATGGGGAAGTTCTACCTCTGAGGTACATTCCCAGTCCTTTTAATTTTTTATTTTGAAACAGAGTCTCACTAAGTTGCTGAGGTTGGCTCTGAAACTGTGGTCCTCTTGTCTCAGGCTCCCGAATACTGAGATTGCAGGTATGTAACACCATGTCCAGCTCCATAATTTTCTTTGATTCAGCTCATCCGCTCACCATCCTGTGATCACTGAACCTACTAAACCTATGCCATTATCGCTATGATAATTTTCACCCTATGAAATTCTCCTCCTTCCCAGAATTTGGGAGGCTGAGACCGGAGGATCCGGGTTCGAGGCCAGCCTCAGCTACCTAGTGAGGCTCTCTGCAACTTAGTGAGACCCTTTTTCAAAATAAAGAATAAAAAATAGGGCTGGGGGTATAGCTCAGAGATAGAATGCCCCTGAGTTCAATCCCCAATACCACAAAAAAAAAAAAAAATTCTCCTCCTTGATCTTAAGTTATCCCTAATTTCCTTTCCTTGCCTTTATAGCTTAGTTCCTCAAAGATTTCTATTAGCTGTCTAAACTTTCTCACCTTCCATTTTTTGGCAGCATTTTCCAGAAATACTCCTTCATTTCTAAGAAACTTTCATGTAGAATCCAGGACACCATGCTCTCTTGTTTCTTCTGACTCAGCCATTGCTTTTTCTCAATATATTTTAGTAGGTTCTTCTAACTTTCTTGATGTCTAAACATGTGGTGTTTGAGAGCTCAGTCATTGATTGTACTCTCTATCTCATGTGCTTCCTAGGTGAGCTCCTTCTCTGCCAGGACATCGATTACTATGAATGACTACTACATTTACCTCTACTCTGACTTGTCATTCAAACTCAAGACTCCCATAGTCATCTCTCTTCTGAATTTCTATATTTATGTATCTGACAATAATCTCAAATTTACCATGTCCAAAACATAACTATGTTTTACTCTGAAAACATCTCCACTCTCCTTAATCAGATCAAGATCACTTTAAGATGCCTTTGACTCCTCTCTTCCTCTTAAATATGACATTGAACCTTTGTTAGTTTTGTGAGGCTACTATGGCAAACAATCTCAAAATTACTGCTTTAAGACAAGGAAAAATTATTCCCTCAAAGTTCTAGGATCCTGAAGTCCAGTATCAGTGTAACTGAGCCCAAATTAAGTTGTCAGGGGCTGTAGAAGAGAATTTTTGCCTTTTCTCTTTCAGTTTATGATGGGTAGTGATATGACTTGTGATGAGTCTTTGTCTCAGGGTCAAACTGCCTTCTCTTCTTCTTTGTGCATTCTGAAGCTCCCTAGAACTCTTTTGTATTTCACTTGAGATGGCCTTTAGGGCCCATCTGCATATCTCCTTATCTCAAAAATCTTATCTGCAAAGACCCTTCTTCCAAATAAAGTAACATTTTCAGGTCCCAGGAATTAAGTCTGCTATTGCTGGATGGCTATTAATTGGCCTATGGCAATATCTGTCAACAAATCTGGGTGTGGTGGCACAAGTTTGTAATTCTAGAACTTAGGAGGCTGAGACAGGAGGATTACAGGTTCAAGGATATCCTCAGCAAGTAATGAGACTCTACAACCTAGTGAAATCCTGTTTCAAAATGGGGCTGAAGGTACAGCTTGGAGGTAGAATGATCCTGGGTTCAAACCTCAGTGACACACACACACACACACACACACACACACACACACACACACACACAGACACACATACACACACATAAATAAATCATTTAAAAAATCCGGATCATTGTTTTCAAAATATATCACTTATTTGTGAAAGATAAATATGTTGATCTCATAGAAGATGATACTAGAATCTTCTTAGCCCATTACATGCTAGGAAGGAGGGGAGAGAATTGAGAGAGATTAGATAATGGGTGCCAAAATATAGCCAGTTAGGAGGAATTAATCATGGTAGGATAACTGGAATCTACAAAAGTTCATTATATATTTCAAAATAACTAGAAAAAAATAAGTTTGAATTTCCCAAAATAGAGAAATGTTAAATGTTTGAAGAGATAAACATGCAAATTACCCTGATTTGGTCATTATACATTGTATGTACACTGCCTTGGTCATCATTCTCACTGCTATAATCCAAAAAAGCTTGACCACACAACTCAGAGGAAGGAAGATTTATTTGCTTATCGTCCCCCGTGCTGGACCCTCAACCGCGAGGACCCAATGGAGACAATAATCACGTGTTGCTGGTTCAAGCTTCTTTTATTGTACCTCTCTCTCTCTCTCTCTCTCTCTCTCTCTCTCTCTCTCTCTCTCTCTCTATCTCTCTCTGGGACCGAGGATGTTATACCCAAGCAGTAACAGTAACAGTAATTGTTCTCTTAACCCTGACAGTAACCGTCTCTCTGGCCCCAATTGTCTTTCTCACCCCACTCTCGTTCTCCGTAACCGTTCCTTGCAATCGTAGTTCTCATTCCATCCCATTCTATTTCTCCATCCTCTCTAGGGCGAGAAGTGGAGTACTCTTAAAGCCAACCAGGGCTTGAGTCATGAAGTGCCCGCATACAGCTCTCACCTGGGAGCACTCTCAGGCCAAGGGCTCTGGCATGCTGTGCATGAGCATGGCGCAGCCCTAGGATGTTACCACCTGCAGCTGCTCCTGGCACTCTGCCAGGCGCCATCTTGAGGCGAGGTCTAGCCGGGCCCAGCTAAGACCCCAACATTTGCTCACAGTTTTCTTGGAGATTTTGGGTTTAGTCTACATGAGGTTGAGGTCTACGAATCTCAAGGCATGACAGCTGGAAGCAGAGAGAGGGAGAGCCCAAGGGCTTTGCTCTCATGTCACAGAGGCCCAAAGCAAAAGACTAAACAAGCAAGGGGATTCAAAGTCACAAACACAGTCCCTAAGGCCACATCCCCAGTGACCCACCTTCTTTAGCCACATCCCACCTGCCTAGGTTCCTCCCCAGTAAACCCATCTCAATGGATTCACACTTATGAGATTACAGCCCTTATGGCTTCAGTACATAAATTCTGAACATTAATACATGAGCTCTTCTTTTTAGGGGACATTCTGTGTCTAATGATAACACACATATATCAAATATGTATGCATGTAAAATATTATTTGACAATTTAAGACAGTTAAATCAGATCATGACACTGTTTCTGCTTTTGACATTTCAAGGCCATCCATCTACCTGGGAACAGGACCTATATGCTCTATTTCACCCCTTCTCCCACATTTTTTCTGAATCAGCTCTTAGTACTACTTCTTTCCTGGGTCGCTCAGTGAGACATACTGGACCTACTGATACTTCCTAAATATAACATGCCTGTACTCATTACCTCAAGCTCTTATTCTGACAGGTAGGCTCTTTCCCAAGATATTGTCATGATTTGCCTTCTCATTTTATTCAATATTTTTGCTTAAATACCATATTTTCAAAGCTCTTTTGCCTGACCACTCAATCTAAAGAGAAACCTCCCTCCTTGTATCACTCCTTAAACTATGATTGTGCTTTCTTTTCCTTTCAGAATATTTATTGTCAAGCCGGGCATTGTGGCACATGCTTGTAATCCCAGTACTTGGGAGACTGAGATAGGAGGATCACAGGTTTGAGGATAGCCTTGACAACATAGCAAGACTCTCTGCAATCTAATGAGGCTTAGTTTCAAACTAAAAAACAAAAGAGGGCTGGGGGGATGACTCAGAAATAGAACTCCCCTGGATTCAGTCCCCAGTACCACACATACACACACACACACACACACACACACACACACACACACACACACACAGATATTTATCACCACACAACATTTCATATATTTATTTTATTTATATATCATCAATGACACACACTTTGATGTAAGCCTCATACCAGTTTTGTTTCTTGTCTGGCATAGTACACACATTTGGAAAGGGCCTAAAAATACTGACAATGTGATAGATATATAAAAAACAGGACACTTAACACTCACCTCTGGAACATGAACAGCCTCCATGTCTGATGCCAGAGGATAAGCTGTGTATAGTCGATAGGATGGTGTCATTGTGATACTTTCTGTTTTAGTGTTGTTTGATATTGTAGAGTATAATGATAAAAGACGAAGTTCTAAGCACCACCACATTGCTGAGTGAGATGTTGATCACCTGTCCAGTTCAACAGAGGAAATAACAGAGTGTCAGCTTTGTGATTCTCAGTTTAGCACATTCCTCAATGATACTTCAGAAGTTGGAGAGACCAGGAAGGAAGACACTTTTACAAATACTTTCTGGAGAGTGTTTTTGGATTTTAGCAATGTTCTGTTTGCCATCTATGTTCCCACAACTTCTGAATGGAATTGGGTGGGGCAAGCTGCTTACCTTTCATCTCAAGCCAAGCAAGAGTGACTTCAAAAGAACCATGCAGAGAGCTTGGCCTATGTCCAGAAATTTGTTAGGTACACAAACTGTTGCTAGATCTAAGCCTAGAAACATCTAAAGGTAATAGAGGATGGCTTTCTAATACCTTAGTATGGTTGTGTTGGAAAGTAATCTCACTTCTACCAATATTCAATCAATGATGTGTGTTTTACTGATTCATTTTGGATTCTGTAGGTGGGGTCTTTTGGGGCTATTCTTCAAGAAAATCTAGAAGGGTAATATCTCAGCTTACACTGAAAACAAACAAAAAACCCCTTTGATTCTACTTTATATGATGAGGTTTCACAAGTATTGCATTATTTTAGATGGCTTAAATCAACAGCTTGAAATCCATTGATCTACTGATATAGAAAATTTTTTTAAAAATCTTTTTTTTTTTTGCAAGGTGCAATAGATGTCTGGCTGTCATAAGGTGTGAATACCAGCAGAAAGATGGGACAATTAATTCTTCTCAAGGAATACTGTCAAGGAGGCTGTGAAGAAAGGCACAGAAAGGGGAGTGGCATTCTGAAAAGAATCAATGTTGTGTGTAAAGACTCAGGAAACCAAAAGGATGTACATCCATGGAAGAGAAGTAAGTGTAAAGTATAGGACTGTGGAGTTGAGACAGTGGTAATAGACAAGGTTAAAAAAAGAAGGATATATGGAGTTGCAGGTGAACATACTATAACACTGAATTTTTCTGGTGGTTAGATTCCAGAGTACTTATAGGTACCATTGTATTAGCCTCTAAAGAGTCTTCAGTCATGTATTACTCATTCTTTCTAATCCATCAGTACAAATACAACAAACAATGTATTTTGGCTTATGTCAAGCTTTTATGATCCTCAAAATGAAATGTCATCCTTCTTGTGGCTTATAAAATCTGGCCTGACGTACCCAAGCCTACAACTCTAACCTCAGGCATTATTCACTGCTCTCTCAATCCCCTTTCACTATTTTACTGGAATCTCTCTTCATTTACTGAAAGGTCCTTTTGATTTTCAGTTTTTCTCTAACTCTGACAAATGAGAGAAAACATGCAACCCTTTACTTTCTGAGACTGGCTAATTTCACTTAGCATAACATTCTCTATGGTTTTCTTGCAAATGACATAATTTTATTCTTCTTAATAGAGGAGTTAAATTCCATTATGTGTGTATACCACAGTTTCATAATCCATTCATCTGTTGATGGACACCTAGGGTGGTTTCATAATTTGGCTATTGTGAATTGTGCTGCTATAAACATGGATATGCATGCATCACTATAGTATTCTGACTTTAATTCCTTTGGAAAGATGCCCAGGAATGGAATAATGGGTCATATGATGGCTCAATTTCCAGTTTTCTGAGGAATCTCCACACTTATCTCCATAGTGGCCATACTAATTTATAATTCCAAGAACAGTGTACAAGGGTTCCTATTTCCCCATATCCTCACCAGCATATTCTTGATGATTGCCATTCTAACCAGAGTTATATGGAATCTCAGTATAGTTTTGATTTGCATTTTCCTGATTGATAATGATGGGTTTTTTGTATATTTATTGGCCATTTTTTTGCTTCTTTAGGTCTTTGAACCAGGATACCTTCAAAAAATTTGAAACACCCATAGCATATTGTCCTACTGCATCATGTACCCCTCTCATAGTTGTGCATTAGTTTTTATTCCTATGAGCTCCCTCAGGGAAAATACTTACTGCTCAATATTGTATCATTAGTGTGCAGCAAGTAGGCCCTAATACTTTTACACATAGTAGGTGTTCAATAAATATTTGTTGATTGAATTAATGAAGTATTCAGTTATAAAAGGTGAATACAGTTAATGATTTTTCACTATTTTTGTAGTTCTGAGCTTCACATAAGCTATGCAAGTGCTCTGCCATAGAGCTTCACCCTCAGCCCTTTCTAACTATTCAAAACAAAAGGATGAGGAGATAAATATTGGTTAATCTAATATATCTCCAAAAATCTGCTTTTAGTTCTTAATATCCACATTTAAAAATTTTATATTCTCCTTATGTAGGAGAAAAAAAAGCCTTAAACTTTCTCTGAAATAATTTTTACAAATCAAAATTGAATGCATTGCAAAATGTGCAATGGAGATGATCTACTGTGACACTAAAAATAAATATTTCCACTATGACTTTTGAGCAATTCCAGATGTTTTAGCATGGCATTTTTATGAAAGCTTCTTCTAAATTACCACTGTCAAAAATAATTTGCTTTATATACAGCTCTAAGATATATTATACCTGAAACATATGAAAGAAAACTGCATGGGTTTACAAAGTCAAGTATGCTGAATAAAACACAGCACATGGTTTGAGTAAATTGAATAGAGAAGTTTCTATTTCAAAATCTGAACATAATGAGAAGACCAAGCCATCTTCTTTTTATGAGGGAAAATGCCATCACTTTGTGATAATTTTTAATATATTAATATTTTATGGAACTGAAATTTGTGAATATTTCAATTCCATGATGATTTTGCTTCAAAAAATCTAACATCTCCTGTTTTTTATCTCTTTTCCAGATCTGAAAAAGGCTCATGTGCTTAAAACTGAACAAAATGGAACAGAGGGAGATGATGTCCTATGATTCTTTAATTCACTTATGCAGTCAACAAACACAACAAAATTCCTTTAATCAGATTTGTTGAAAGAATACACACTAGAGATTCAGTCATCTAATTAATTAACTCCGAATGTTGACTGAAGCAGAGCCTCTAATCATGGTGGAATCTTGTTGAAATGCAGATTCCCATTAATTTGGTCTTGAGAGAAGTAGACATTCTGCATTTCTCACAGGCTCCTTGGGGAGTTTTAGAGCACCAACACGCTTCTAGTTTGTGGACTCCCTTTTGTCCAGAAGGAGAGAGCACTGAGACCTTAAGGCCACAGAAAATTAGAGAGCTGCATTTTTACTGGAGCTCTGATTTCTGCTGGGTACACTAAATTTTTTGTGTTAGAGAGGTGAGATCATGTCCCCTGAAAGTCTACAAAGTTGTTTTCTTTTCCCTTTCAAATATAAACATACTACAGGCTGGTGGCTCTGATTCTATTAATGGCACTACCATTCTCCCAGCTATAAATATCTGAGAGTTCTGTGTTATCTATGCCTACCCTTTCAACCTGGTTTTCTCCCCACTGCATTCTGTCATCTGGCAAGTTAGACTGCTGAACCCAGGGCTGGGCTTGCCACTTTGTCTCCTTTTTTCCCCCATCATTAATCATCATCACCAACATTTATTAAGAACTTGCAGTATGTTGGGCTTTTCATGAATCATGTAATTTAAACTTTGAAATAACCATGCACCATTTATTTTAAACCCATTTTATTAATAAACTGAGGCTGAGAGTTCAATTGCCAATTCACCTCAGGGGTAGGGAAATAGGGATGTAAACCCAAGTCTATCTGACCACAGATATTGCTCCCAGCCAGTACACTTTACTGCTTTCCAACACAAACACTTCCCTTAAGTCTGAAGTAATCCTAACTAGGTCCTAAGCAGGACCACCATTTTTTTCCATGACCTTAATTAATATGCCACATATATGTGACAGCCTTGTGACCTTAATGATATTGTAGACTCTGAAGTCATTGCCATTTAGTCTAATATATATGAAAGTACCGACTTCCCTCTTCAAAGCCCATTTCTCCCCCCTCCCCGCCTTTTTATTTTTTATTTTGAAACAGGACCTTTCCAGAGACCCTGTGTGCACTGGGTTCCTCCACCCTTCTGGCCCTGTCTAGGCTCTAGCAGGGCGGATGGCTGAGTCTATCCTTTGTTTTGTGAATCCCGCACCCTGCACTCGAGGTGCGCGTGACTCGACTTAAGTCTCCCTGCAGTTC
>PVLC010026223.1:0-22934 GCA_004027655.1 Graphiurus murinus | reverse complement strand
CTTTTCAGAAATTAAAACCATTCAACTTGTATACTTTAAGGAAAAACAAAATATAGATTTTAAATAGAAGAGTACTGACTTTATAGACTAGTTTGGATGAAACTGGCACATTTCCCTATTAGAACTTGGTTTAAATCTTTCTGCAACATAGGCAGGGTAGCACATGCCTGTAATCCCAGTACTTGGGAGGCTGAGACAGGAGGATCACAGGTTCGAAGTCAGCCTCAGCAACTTACTGAGGCTCTTAGCAACTTAGTGAGAGAGACCCTGCTTCCAAAAAAAAAAAAAAAAAAAAAAAAAAAAAAAAAAAAAAAAAAAAAAAAAAAAAAAAAAAAAAAAAAAAAAAAAAAAAAAAAAAAACCATAAAATAGGGCCAGTGGGTGGTATGGCTCAGAGGTAGAAGGCCCCTGGGTTCTACCCCCAGTACCACAAAATGAAACAAAATGAAACAAAACTTTCTGTAGCTTTTATAATAGTAGAAATGTATATAAAATATTATGTACATATACCAATATTTTTAATCACATTAGAGATATTAAATATTATTTTCCTATTCTAACAGGTTGTAGCTAGGTTACATGCCTGAACCCAAATACTAGAGAAAAATTGAATTTCAGCATACATTAGAGTAATGTGTATTAATATATTTACTATATAACTGCATTGCATATTTGACTTTTATTGATATCTTACCTGAAAAAGGCTGAAGCAGACTATTTAAGTATGGCACTTTCATCTTCTTTTTTAAGCTCAGTAAAAATGGAATCAGAAAACATATCAGCTTTAGATAGCCTATCCCTCTTCTGATTTCATTTTTCTTCTCAAAGTGTTTTTGAATAATCTTTTTTTGAAGATACAATCTTTGTTGTAGTCTCTGGTAGGTACAAATATCAAGATAATCCTGATTATATTTTATAGCATTGGTAAGCCAATAGTCTGTTTCAAATATAAAGACATTTTTGTACTGTTGAATATGCATGGTACTGAATGTCATCTTTAGCATAATATTCTCAGCATATTTCATAAATATAGCCTTTTCTTCAGGGCTGTTGGGGTCATACGTTGGATCTTCATTCATGTCTTCATCATAGATTCCATTAAAGTCTGGATCTTTTGTAATATCAATCAAACCTTCACAGTAAAAGAGAAAACTTTTAGACCATGAGAGCTTCAAACTTGGCGGCTGGGTAAATATAACAGACCGAACCCGGGGTTTCAACTTGCAATCCTGCTAGAATCACAGTAAAGGAAGAGTGAGATGCCAATAAAATACAGCAAGATGAAAAGCGGATGGATGGGTGGGTTTCTGAGCACAATGAAGAGAGATGGAAGCTTGTGGAATTGAAAAAACAGGTTTCCTCTATTAATTCTTCTAATGGTTGATCTCTTTGGAGTAAAGAAACAATACCATGGAAACATAATAAAGTTCCATATATAATCAAGAAAAACATGGAAAAACAATAAGGAAATATGATCCATTTAAGGTGGGAATCAGCTTCTGACTTGGGCAAAAAGTATAATTTGCAGCCAGGCACAGTGGCTTAGGCCTGTAATTCCAGTACTTAGGAGGCTGAGACGGGGGGACTGGTTTAAGGTCAGCCTCAGCAACTTAGTGAGACTGTTTCAGAATAAAAACTAAAAATTGGGCTGAGGGGGGTAGCTCAGGGCAGAATCCTCTAGGGTTCAACCCCCCCCCCCCACACACACACATACATAAGCTAGACAATATACAAGAAACAAAGAACCTGTCTGCTAAACTAATCATGATGAAATAAATAAGAATTAAAACTTGATTTTACTCTATAAAAAACTGACAAATTTTCTATGTTACATTTTCTTGTCATTATTATTGTCAAATTTTTTAGGATCATTGCATGAACAACGTTATCCCTTAATCTTACCTTGAGAAAGGTAAGACTTGGAGTCACAAAATATGATTTTGTAGAAAATGTGGAGTTTGTAACATATGTGCTTTAAAGTATAAATGATACATCATTTAGCATGTCTCTTTTTTCCTTTTTTCTTCTTCATATCTATAAAAAGTCTAAACATTGTTAGATTTTTCTTTTTCTGGTTCTGGGGATCAAACCTAGGGGCATTCTGTCTCAAAGCCACATTCCCAGGCCTTTTTATTTTTTATTTGGAACAGGGTATTTGTAAGTTTCTGAGGGCCTTGCTAAGTTGTTAAGTTTCTGAGGGCCTTGCTAAGTTGTTAAGTTTCTGAGGGCCTTGCTAAGTTGTTATTCTTGAACCTGTGATTCTGCTGTCTCTGCCTTCTGAGCACTGGGATTAGAAGCATGTGCCACTATGCCCAGCCACTGTTGGGTTTTCAATATCACCACTGTAATTCATCTCTCTTTTGTGGTAGCGTTATTAAGACAAATATAAAGAGATTATAGAGAAATTAAAGACATTTTGACCTTTAAAATATCTAAATATAAGTCTGAGGACTGTTGATACCACTAAAACTTCCTGGCTTGTGGTGAGAAGAAGCAAATCATTTCTCGTTGAACCACAGGAGATTTAGGACTTAGAAGCATCTCCTGGAGCCTGGATTGGTTTCCCAATCCTATATTGTCTTCCCCAGATAGGACAGTCCTGCTCTCTTTCCTCACTGAAAGAGCTAAAAGCACAGCTGAGGACCAGGAGGAATTAAGAGAGACCTTGCTGAATAGGGAGGCCACAGCCTTTCCCCTCTTTTGGTCCCAGAGTCACTGCTCCAGGCAGGAGACTGGATGAAACAGATCAAAAGGCCTAGAGATGTAACATTTGTGGGAGAGGCTCCCCAGTGAAAAGTCAAGGTTTCCTCCTGATCACCCCACCGTGCCATCTGCAGTCAGTGAGCCCCACTTCTGCCTCACTACTGAAAGAGTTGGTGTCTGGTGAGGGCTCGTTCCCCGGTTCATAGATGGTGCATTCTTGCAGGCTAGATGCATTGTGAACTGCTAAAATGATGTCTTGATTATTTACATGACCTGAACCAGTCTTGGAGGTCCTAAACTACTGGCAGGGATAGCACTTTCAGGTGAAATGTAACATATTTTCAAGATCTTGGCCATGCCATATTCTCTTCACCAATGAATCTGCACAATGTCAAATTATCAATAGGCATTGAGAGGAAACTTCTAGACCAATCAAAAGAATGAAAAATTAAGGGAATTCATTGGATATTACTAGCAATTTTTGAACTTGTAGACCCAAATCACCCTGATCAAAGATCTGAACGATGCTGGGCATGGTGGCACACACTTGTAATCCCAGTACTTGGGAGACTGAGACAGGAGTATCCCAGGTTTGAGACCATCTTCAGCAACATAGTGAGGACTTCCACAATTTAGTGAGATCCTGTTCAAAATAAAAGAATAAAATAGGGCTTGAGGTGTAGTTTAGAAGTAGAAAGCCCCGGGTTCCATCCCCAGTAACACACACACACATACACGCATATGCTCGCACCCCCCCACACACACACACAAAATCTGAACAAGAAGACAGGGCTCTTTAGATTCCAGATACAGTTATAACCTTTTAGAGTACAGTGACCATTCCATTCCAGTTAGTAACCTGATCCAGAGGCATCAACATCACAGATTGAATAATTTTCTCTTAGGGGATAAATAATTTCTACCTTATACCTACTACCCTGAGAATCTGCTCTCAACAAAAGTTGATTACCTTACATGGGTACCATCTCCAAGAGACAAAAGTGCTTGAAGGTACACCATGGCTGGAGAGCCTGAAACAACACATCTAGAAACTCAGTCTTCCTTGTTGTCATCAAACAAATCCTATTCTCAGGCATCTGAACTTCACAGCAGTCCAGGCACAGGTACAGTTGGCAGCAGAGTTAGCAAAAAAACAAAAACAAAAACAAACAAACAAACAAAAAAAACAAAAAACAAAACAGAACACTGCTGTGTTTCAGCTCCTAACAGAGATTCAGAAGTATTCAATGGCCAGGTGCAGTGGCACACAACTGTAATCCTGGTAACTTGGGAGGCTGAGGCAGGAGGATCAAAAGTTGTAGGCCAATCTGGGCAATGTTTTTGTGCTAAAACCAAATCAAAGCAAAAGGGCTGGGGATATAGCTCAGTGGTAGAGTATCCTTGGGTTCAATCCCCAATACTGGAAAAAAAAAAGTGTCCAGTGGTGTGTAGTGATGGAGGTGGTGATTGGGGATGACTACCCAGTTTTTGCCATTGTACTTAGATACTATTTGTCTGAATACCTGAGGACATTCAGAACTCTGAGCATGATCTATAGGAAATTTTAGTTGGCCTGCATCTGTTGTGACATCCTGTAATATAAAACTATTTGTGACATACTAGCCAAGGGGCTGCTCCTTCAGATAAAAACTATTACATCCTTCTGGGATATTCATGCTAGATTTAATCTCCAACTTGATCCATTAGTAGTGGTAGAAACCCTCTAAATATGTGCAATGATCCTGCATGTAATTGTTTATTGATCCAATTCAAATTCACTTAGTGCAATTTAACAAATATTTGCTGATAACTAGTATGTGTCAGACACTTGTATAAGCATGAAACTTGCAGGAATAAACAAGGCAGGCAAGGCCGTGTTTTCATGGAGTTATACTCAATTTTATTATTTACTTGCACTTAACAGTAGAATTTACTTTTGTGCTCTATAAGAAATGAAAGTTCAATGGATATTTGTGAAATGCATAAAGCAGAGTCCTTTATAAATGTGTACATGAGCCAGGTGTGCTGGTGCATGCCTGTAATTCCAGTAGTTGGGAGGCTGAGGTAGGAGGATCAAAGTTTGGAAGCCAGCTCCAGCAACTTAGCAAGGCTCTCAGCCTTCAACTTAGTGAAACCCTGTTTCAAAATGAAAATAAAATAGGTGTGGGGTGTAGCTCACAGGTAGAATGCTCTGGGTTCAATCTCCAGCACCTCATACACACACACAAAATGCATATATATATATATATATATATGTATATATATATATTTTTTTTTATTTAAATATCAATGACAGGGAAGGAAAACAATAAGGAAAGAACTACTAACTCCATGAAACCGCTTAGCAGATTAATTGCATTAAATGTTCAAATGATTATAATTCTTCCAAATTTTACTGATCAACTAAGAAACAACTGATTTGTTTTTCAAGGTATTTTCTCTAGTAACAGATCTATGCTGACAAACTAAAAGACATTTTGTTTTAGATAATTTCCTCCCAATTCATATAAAAGTGGTTCATTTCTACCTGATTTACTATTAAAAACTTCAGTTATCAACTCCATTTAGTCAAGGGAAGCCTGGCTAATTAGGGGAAGAATATTAATCTTTGTCTGCCACAGTAAGTTAAACTTCTTGCCATATTAGCATTAGGTATAAAAATGAACTGAATGAAGATTGAAAGTATTATATTTTTGAATATTAAACTCATAGTGTACACCTAATTTATATGTATTACATAAATCAGTAGATTTGTTCTCAGAATAACCAAGAAAAAACAGCCTGGGTGATATTTTTTTTCTAAAAGATGGGTGGGCTGCCATGATTGATTTTTAAATTTTTTGATATGATGAAATCTATTGCTGTGTTCTATCCTCCAGCCAAATAAAATTCCAATACATATTTATGAAAATTGGGACTTATTTTTTAAGCCTGCACCTAGAAACTCTAGAAGTGAGTTTAGAAAGTTGTTAAATATATTTGATCAATGAAAGCAGTTGGCGGCAGTATCCAGGATACATATGTCTTATCTCTTCATTCCATTTGGCCTGCCACAAAGGTACCATGGCAATTGTTTTTTAAGCTTTGATAAAGAAAATTTACACCAACTGAAGCAGCTGACCGGATTTAGTGGAATCTATTGTTAACATTCAGGCTACAGAAAAGTATAATCTTGATAAGGGAGAAAGTTTAAAATTATGTAAACTATGAATAAATGTTCTTGAAACAATGCTACTAAAATATCAAGATGTAGTTTGCTAATGCATGTTTATTCTTAACTTGGATTCTACCTCTGAGCTACACTCCCAGTCCTATTTTTTAATCTTTTTTTTTTTTTTTTTTGCGGTACTGGGGATGGAACCCAGAGGCATTCTATCTCTGAGCTACACTCCCAGCCCTATTTTTTATTCTTTATTTTGAAACAGAGTCTCACTAAGTTGCAGAGAGCCTCACTAAGTAGCTGAGGCTGGCCACGAACTGGGATCCTCCAGTCTCAGTCTCCCAAGTACTGGGATTACAAAGTGCACCACCACGCCCAGCTTTAATATTTATTTTTGAAACAGAGTCTAAGTTGCGGAGAGCCTCACTAAGTAGCTGAAGCTGGCCACAAATCCGGATCCTCTGGTCTCAGCCTCCCAAGTACTGGGATTACAAGTGTGCACTACCACGCCCAGCTTTTTTTTCCCCAAGATTCACAAAAATCATAATGTGGAAAGCTAACCAATCCAGTGATGATTTTCTCATTGTCCTCTGATTCCACTCTTTCCTGATTCTATTATTGATTTTCCTGCATAATCTCTGTAAGATAAAACAAACAAACAAAAACCAAAAAACTTCCAGATAGTTTGGAATCTGACCTGTTCTGCAAAAATTGGAGATTAAGAATAAAGAGGCAAGATGCTTTACTTAAAGCAAACATTTTGGCAGCATTTATAAAACATCAAGTCTTATTACAAAGATTTTGTGTAGTTAAAAATATTTTAGAAATAATGGCTCTATTTAGAAATTTACATAGAAATGGTGGCTATGTAAACTTTTAAATTAAAAATGGCTTCTGGTAAAAATAATTAAGGAGTGTTAAATTCTCTTACCTGCTGAACTAAACTCTGCAAAAATATCTTTACTTGTTTGGGGCTTTCCATCTGGATCAATGTCCATGATGGTACGCCACAATTCCGAGAACCTGGCTCGTTTTTCTTTGGGCATGTATATTCCATGCCACAGTGCTTTCAGCATGTAGTCAACATAGATCAGAATTTGTCCAACTCTGGTATCATAATAAGCTGGAGGTAACTGACAGGAAGAACTCTGATCATAATTAGCTTCCAAACTAATTGAAGGGATTTGATTGAAGCAGTAAATTCCAATAGCCAACTCCCTTATGATCTGATGAACTTCTCTGTAGTCCAAAAGGGCGGTAGGGTCCACAGGAGTCAGTAGTATGGCAGTGGAGAAGCCCACATTATTCATCTGACTCATAAGTCCGCATGGAATGTTTAGTTGAGAGCGAACATCTTCTTTGGTAGACAACCAGCTAACTAGCGCTGTGGTTAGAAGCTCTTGTACTTCGCTTCGTTCAAATTTTTCAAAGAAAGCAGAAGCATTTCTCTGAACTGCTAAATTTTCCAAATAAGTTTCTTCATCTTGAACTTGATCAAGTCTAGTTAATCCTTTTTTGGGCAATCTTAACATTTCTAAGTAAATCTAGGGTATCCTTTCTGAAGTTCCTGCAATGAATAAAAAGGAAAAGACAAGCAATAAAATTTGCCCTGGTAATAAAGTTGGGTTTCCCTAGAAATGAATCTATACTTTTCATCTTTCTAAGGCTAATCTTTTCATGGCCAACCATTACATTTTTTGAATCCTAAAATAACTGCGGCACGAGAAAGCTTGTAGATGGGGCACAACACTGAGAACCCAGCTCAGCAATATAGGCATTTTGCCCCGTTATAGACGCAGAGATGGAGACTTTAAAGTACAGATTACAAGATCTGAGGCCTGAGGTTTCACACCTTTCAGAATCAGAACGCATGTGTGTCCATTCTCAAACCCAATACCTACAGCCACAAGCAGCTCACGTCTGCCACGGATTCGGGAAAGGGGAGAAGCCTACTTTGAAATAATTGTTTTCTTGTCTAGGCGGGGTCCTCAGGGTACTCTCAGGAGCCTGGGACAGTCGTTCCCTGGGGTGGCTTCTCTCTAGCTCCTGAATCCAGGAGCAGGGGTCACTCCGGGAATACTCGGAGAGCAAGGCCTGGGGAGGGGAGCCCCTCCGTGGCTCGGCCAGGCCTGCAAGGGTCTCCCGCCGCCGCCTGGGGGTGGGCGAAGCCGTTGGTCCTCGTTGGTTGGTCCTCGGGCTGGGTGGACTGCGCCTCGGGCGGAGCTGCTCGAGGACTGGGCTGTGGGCGGGACCATGGAATGGTGTCCTGCAGCACTGTTTGCAGCTGGCCTCGGGCTCCTGGCCTCTGCTCACGTCAATCCTACGCTACAGAATGCCCTGACCTCTCGCTGGAACTCAGTCCATTTTCATGCTCGGGGCCCTGTGTGCTTCTATTTGTTTCTGCTAAAACACAAACCGATTGACAGAGGCCAAAGCACCAGGCTTTGAGGGAGTCCAGAGTTGGAATCCCACCTCCATTACCATTCTTTCATTCAATAAACAGGCATGGAACATCAACTGTAAGCCAGATTCTTTGCTAGAGGCTAGGGACCCTGGAAAACAGAGCAAACTGAAAACTCCCAGGAGCTTACCGTTGAACAGACAACCATACAGGTCCATTTGTCAGTGCAAGAAATACAAGATGTAATGGTGAAAAAAGTTCACCTAGACCAGGGGTTCTAAAAGGCTGCCAGAAGTGACTTTTAAACTGAGCCTGGAAGATGAATTAGAATTAGAGAAGTAGCTTTTCAGGAACAGAGAACAGCAGGTAAGGAACAATTGAAGTGAGAAAAAAAAAAGTTGAAATTGTTGAAAAGTAGAACAAAATCTTGCCTAGAAAACAAGAGGTGTGGGTACAAAACAAGTCTTAGAGGTAAGAGAGGGCTAGATCGTAATTTTGAACTTATCCTAAAAGACTGGTGGTAGCAGTGGAGGTGGGGGTTATACTGCTGTGGATTTGAGAAGTAATGAGGTAGCCTATTGGTAATAGATTAAATAGGGAGGTATTGAAAGGAGATCATGTGGAGGTGACTCTTGAACTTCTGTCAGGAGCCACACACTACCTTTAACTACCAAAGAGAAACAGATGTTAGATATGCCTTATACACATACAGGTCTGGGCTAAGAAGGGCAGGGGAGGTGGGATGCATACCTTTGAGCAATTTTATGGCATTGAAAGCAAAGAATGGTTGAAAGCATACAGTTGAGAACCCAGGATGGAGACCTATGAAATTTACACTTAATGGTCAGGTAAAGCCAGGCATGGTGGTGCATACCTGTAATCCCAGTACTTGGGTACGTAAGAGGCTGAGATAGGAGGACTGCAAGTTCAAGGACAGTCTCAGAGAGACTCTCAGTAACTTAGCAAGGCCTGTAATCCCAGTACTTGGGAGGCTAAGAGGATCAAAATTTTAAGAACAGCCTCAGAGAGACTCTTAGCAACCTGGCAAGTCCAGTTTCAAAAAGCAAAAAATAAAAAAAGGCAGGAGGTAAACCAAAATTGGTCACCATGGCCCACGTAAGTGTTTCAAGAAGAAGGGAATGGCCAAGTTCATTGGTTGCTGCCAGATCAGGGTAGATGAGAAATTGAACCTCTTCCACTGAATTTAGCAACATGGAGGTTCTGGGAGCACTAAATTCTGACTGGAGCAGAATTTCTCTTACATCAATCACATCATTACTTTAGTTCTTATGGAAATAATGAATATTAATAAATGCATGGTAGCTATTCCAATGCAAGGGATGTCAAAAATCACTACCTTCTTTTTAGAGACTTGTATGTTTGAACTTGTAAAATACAAACCTATGTGCAAATTCTTGTTAGCTTTTTTTTTTGGTTCTGGTAGCTTAATGCTCTATGTACCTCAAATCTTAGGTTCAGAGTTGTCCCTTTGTTTAAAGATTAACATAGAACCTCATCCCAAAGTTCATGGGATTAAGTAGGAAGAAGGCTGTAAATAACCAGGTCCTCTGTGGGCTAGTATATGCACATGTGTGTATGCACACTCACACACATAGAATCTTGCTGCAGCAGACAACTTGGAAATTCCTTAGAAGCTCATCTGATTAAATCAATATAGATACTAATATCTATAAAGCTCATAGAATAGTTCTTGGCATGTAGCAGTACAATGATAGCTGTTTTTAGTATCCATATTGGTTTTTGTCCTAACTATCATATGAATACTAGGCTGTGGGACATGCTTTACTCCCAAATCAAGCATTATCAATTTAGTGCTCAGGACCTCAACACTTGAACCTGTCTTCAGATGGAGGGATGAAAGCTATGCAGGAATATCTAAGGCTGGCCTGACCATTGCATTTACTAAGGAATAAGTGCAGTGTGAAAGCCTCCGATAGGCTATTTGTCAGTATCTTAAAATTTCTTTCCTATGATTAAAGGAATCAAAGTGTGGACAGATCCAGAAAGGATGTCAGCCCTAATGGAGGAGTTTCCAGGGATGTTGGTATGGTAGTTAGTGGTCAAGTAATGTGGGTAGTGTCAGGTTGGAGTGGGATTGATAGTCTAAAAAGGTGGAAACAGTGAGTGTGGATGAGAGGCCAGAGATGGGAAGTCAAAGAAGATGGAGGACCACGGATGTACATTTAAATAGGTAAAGGGCATGGTGACACACACGTGTGATCCCAGTACTTGGGCGACTGAGACGGGAGGATCGCAGGTTTGAAGCCAGCCTCAGCAACTTAGTAAGACTTTGTTTCAAAACAGAAAAATAAAATAAGGCTGGGGGTATAGTTCAGAGGTAGAATGTCACTGAGTTTAATCCCCAGCACCAAACCAAACCAACAAATTGGTAAAGACAACACTAACAGTGATACGATCTGTCAGAAGAGGCTGAAGATAGGAGAGAGGAATAAAATTTTCAATAGCAAAAAAGGGTAGTGTATTAGCTTTCTGTTGCTGTGACAAAAATTACTGCGATAAGTTAAAAAGAGAAAATATTTAGTTTGGCTGATGGTTTCAGTATGCAGTCATTTGGCCGTTACCTTTGGGCTTATGGTAAGGGAGGAGAAAACCTGTTCACGCCATGGCAACTGTGAAACAAAGACAGGAAGGGGCTGTGGTCACTATAGTCCCTTCAGTGGCATGTTCCCAGTGACCTAATATTCTCCCCACTTCCTAAAGGTTCCAACAGCACCATCAGCTAGAGACCAAGCCTTCAACACATGAGCCTTGGGGGACATTTAAGACCCCAAACTGTAATAGTGATACAAAGAACAGGTGAATGCAGAGCCTTTTGATGCGTGAGTGGACATTTTTCCTCCCAATGCAAGAAAGAATGGGTTTAGCTACAGGTAAGTTAGAAATGATGATATTGGGAGATGCCAGGGGCATGCTCACATGCACACACACAAACTATGTGAAGAAACAGAGAATGTAGCCACCTGAAACCCAAGGAAGCAGTCTCAGAAGAAACCAACCTTGCCTACACCTTGATCTTAGACTGCCAGCCTCCAGAACGTTAAGAAATAAATTTGTTTACCCAAGAAAGTTCTGGGGTTGTAAAAAAAGGAGATATTCTTGGCCTGATGACTTTGATCTCTCTGTGAAAAGCCCAGGACATGAGCTAAGAATGGAAAAGAGAGAAAGGTTGGAGATTTGTGGGACAGGAAAATGTTTAGTTTTTACCGTTTTTGGAATAGAAAAAGCTGTCTAAAGAGATGTAACCAAAATACTAAGTATTGTTCAGGAGTAAAAATCTCAAGCAAACTGTTTGGTGTCTCGAAACCTTAGTCCTGTTATTTGTCAAACAGGCCTGTCTAAACCACAGTCCCTCATAATTATGTCATTTCTGTATGTCACTACCATGAAAAGAGTATGGGAAAACAAACTCAGCTTCTTTACACACTCACAAATCACTTGTGATGCCAGATGTGTAGGATTTTTTCCTCCAGTCAATTCTCCAACTCTGACCATCACTTGGATGTTTACAATTTAATTCAGTTCTGACTCCACCCAAGTATCAGATATCGCAAGTTGGGGATGGGTCGCAGGAGACTGCTCTCTTCAATTGCCAGTTCCAAGTTGAGGCCTCTGATAGTTCTAACCAACCTGCTATAAATCAGAGGTTTCCACAACACCCTCTTCAGTTTCTATAATTTGCTAGAAAGGCTTACAGAACTCAGTAAACCTTACTTACATTTGCCAGTTTATTACAAAGGATGTAACTCAGGAATAGTCAGATGAAGAGATGTACAAAGCATATGGGGGGTAGGAGGGCAAAGAGAGCTTCTGTGTCCTCTCTGGGCATAACACCCTCCCAGTACCTCCATACATTCAGCAAACTCATCAAATCTTTTTTTTTTCCCAAGAGTTTTTTATAGAGCTTAATTAAGTTTAATCTCCAGCCCATTCCACTTCACTTTCTAGAAGTCACTGAGTGGGCTCAAAGTTCCAACCCTGTAAACACATGGTCTTCTGACTCGTCCCGTCTTGTGGCTGCATAGGGAAGTTTACCATAAGTCACCTCAACTCAAATGTGATCAAAAGAGGCTCATAAGTGGTAAGATAATAAAAAATTTTGAGTTTTAGGAGCTTTGAAATAGGAAAAATTAGGCCAATGATCTTTAAAGTCACTCTTTTGTACAATAATAAAGCAACAAAGTGTTTTTAAAAAACTAATATTCAGAAAATATCATTACATGTGAAAACATTATGATTTAATTTCCTTTTTAAAAAATTGGTTTTCTAAGGAAATGGTTTGGAGCCTGCTGCATTTATCAGATGCCTTTTCATTTTTTTTTTCCATTTTTGCAATTCTGGATCCAAATTGCATGGCCCGTTTTGGCAGAAGACTGGAGGCTGTAAGACCAAGTTCCACAGCTGCAAGACGTAAAATCAGTTTTTCACCAATTCCACGAGGTAAAGTCAAGTTTGCCTTTTCCCAAACTGGCAGGGAATTTAGAAAGGAGACAACATTTTCATCCAAGAAAGGAAATCTAAAATAAAGAGATAAATAATGTGACCACTTTACAAAAATAAAATCATTCTGTTAATGATTACTTATGAATTTTATGGTTACTTTTAACCACACTAAAAGTATTTCCTAGCTGGGTGTGGTGGCGCATGCTTGTAATCCCAGCATTTGGGAGGCTAAGACTAGAGGATCCGGGTGTGAGGCCAGCCTCAGCTACCGGGTGAGGCCCTCCACAACTTAGTGAGACCCTGTTTCAAAATAAAGAATAAAAAATAGGGCTGGGGGTATAGCTTGGAGGTAGAATGCCCCTGAGTTCAAGCCTCACTACCGCAAAAAAAAAAAAAAAAAAAAGTATTTTCTGACATGACAATTTTAACATGTTATGAAATAATTTAAGTCCTGATAAATAAATTATATCTACAATGTCAAGAAATAATTTGAAATTGTTTCACAAAGTATCTTTGGAATGCCTTAAAAACAAGCATGATCTCAATTCTTAAATATTCATTCTGATCTGTCTGATCTTTACCACATCTAAACAAACTGAACTTTAGAGATATAAAAACCAATATTTCTAGATGTTGATTGTAGAATGGATCTACAATTTAGTACTTATAAAACACTAACTTACGGTATCAAAATTATTTAATTACATTTAACTGGTCAAATAGTGACAAACTGGTAGAACAAAATATGAGATTTCTAAAAAATAATTTTCTGCCCTTTTTACTTCTCTAGTTTCCTATAGAATTCTGGAGTCCCCCCTCCCCTCTTTGTTTGGTCTTTTTGTCTCCAATATTTTAATATCCTCTTCTCTACCCCTGTCAATTTTCTAAAATGCAAGACAATTACAATAGTGCTTGCATTTTATTCTAGCTCAAGTAGAATGATTGAGGTATTTGTTATATAGGCTACTATATAAAAATTGCAAAAATATAGATGATAATAGACTTGTTAATTGTATAGAAAAATGATAAAATATTTAGATCTAACCATTATAATGGTATTTGTTATATCATAATTCTGTATTAACTGTGTTTTTTTTTTTTTTTTTTGGTGGTGGTGCTGGGGATTGAATCCAGGGGCATTCTATCTCTGAACTATAGCATCAGAGGTCTCACTATTTTTCAAACAGGGTTTCAACAAATTGCTGAGGCTGGTCTCGAACCTGCAATCCATCTGTCTCAGCCTCCCAAGTACTGAGTTTACAGGCATGAGCCACTGTTTCTGGCTGTATTAGTGATTTTTAAACACTCTTCATATGCATTTTTATGTAACTTAAATATTTTTATATGTGCCCTTTAGAATGAACTGCTTTCACTAGATAAATTCCCTTCTTTCTGATCAAATGAAATAATGGATTAAGTTTCCTTCATCATCTTTCTTTTCCTTCTTTCCTGTCACTTTCTCTATCACATCCTTCAAAAGAAAGGCAACTGACAGATTCATAGTGTGGTATTATTTATTTACAATGAGATCTTGAAAATTATGAAGTATAATGATAACACTTAATTTTAATATGCATCAAGACTGGCCACATAAGAGAAAAAGACTGAAGTAGAGGAAAAAAAATAATGAACTCTCAGAAAAAGAGTTAAGTGCATTTTGATGTTCCAATTCCTATGAGGTCTATTTGGACCCTTTGTTCTTACATGTTTATACACTTGTAATAAACCAACATTTAGTATATTAACTACTTAAACAGAATTATACTTTGTAACCAATGTCACATCTTCCTTTATTCTTAATGTTTTAAAAAATTTCTGTTCAAGTATACTGTAGGTAAAAAATAAACCTAAGATTGAACATATATATATATATGTTCAATATATATATATGAAAGTGTGCTGATCTCTGGAGACTTTAGATAATCTGCCATATATGACTAAATTGTGTTAAAAAAACAAAACAAAACAAAACAAAAAAACACGTAACAGAGGGAAATTCAGTACTGGGACCATAATTCAAACAAGTATAGATACAGGCAGAAATGTATATAGAGACAAAGACAAATTCTATAACAATGGAGGAGAAAATGTGGGGTGGAGCTTAGACTTTTATAGGGAGGAAAGCAAACATACTCTTCAAATCCTGTCTCTTGGCATTACATGCCCTCTGTTTTATTTTCACAGTCCTTTTCACTGCAGTCTTAATGCATCACACTGGATGGAAAGATGTTTCTTACAGACTGAGTTCTGGAAAACAACTGCTCCCCCAGCCCCTCTGGCTTTGCTTCTGTTTGTAATATAAAGCGGCTTCTGTCCTTTATGTGAACAGTCTCCAAATACAAAGGAACTTAAGAAGTCTCCTTTTATAGCCTATTTTTGCTAAATCACCTTAAAAACACTCAAGTCATTAAAATTACCTTGCTTCTTTTCCATGATCACCAATAACTCTATCATCACGACCAAGATTTCTAGAAGAAATTCGACCTAGTTCCATCGCTAATTCCTTATTCAACCCATCTAGTCCAAGTGTCTGAAAGCGGACGCGATGACGAGAGTAACCTGCAAGTTGCTCATCTGCACCAATTCCAGTGAGAATAACCTGTAAAAGTGTAAAGAAATTCATACTGAAAATATGAGCTACTACACAGTAAGGAAAGTAAAGTAAAAGCTTAAAAAATTATAGCCATAAAGATAACACTTTTTTTTTTTAGTACTGGGGATTGAACTCAGGGGCATTCTACCTCCAAGCTATACCCCCAGCCCTATTTTTTATTCTTTATTTTGAAACCAGGTCTCACTAAGTTGCAGAGTGCCTCACTAGGTAGCTGAGGCTGGCCACGAACCCGGATCCTCCGGTCTCAGCCTCCCGAATGCTGGGATTACAAGTGTGCGCCACCATGTCCGGCTAAGATAACACTTTTGGATAGAAACCACAAGGTAGAGTCAGAAAATAATAAAATATGCCTGGTTTTTAAGAAATCATAAATATTGTATTACAGTTTAAATTAAACTTAAATATGCTAGTCTTGCAACTGTAAATGCTAAAAGCTCTAAAGATCAAAATTAGGTTTCAAAAAAAATTTTTTTTCAGTACTAGGAATTGAACCCAGTGGTGCTCAATCCCTGAGCTCTATCCCCAGCCCTTTTTATTTTATGTGGAGACAGGTTCTTGTTAAGTTTTTGAGACTGGCCTCAAATTTTGGATCTTCCTGCCTCAGCCTCCCAAGTCACTGGGATATAGGCACGCACCATTGCACCCAGCTCAAAAATTCTTATGAGAAGAAATACTGAAGCGTACCTTTGCATTGCTCTGATATGATTTCACTTCATCCTGGGTCACTAACCAACCAATTCCTCTAGAAGCAAACCAGACTGCACAGCCAATGCTATCATCCAATACTGTATCCAAGGGCTGAATTAAGTGATATATTTGAGTTCTTCTTAGCTCTTGCAGTTCTTCCAGGGAAACATTAATTTCAACAAAATTCCAAATTCGAGAAGGGTTAATAGTTTGCAGTTCCTTTAGTCCCGCTCTTCCTGTAATTCTGTCTGGTGCATTATCATCAGGACTAATGGCAGTAGCAGCAGCAACATTCTTAGACAATTCTTCAGAAGGTATTTCACAATGATTCATCTGTTCACTCCTTTTCTTATTAAAGTGAATTGGTGAGGCCTTTTCTTTAGTTCTAAAAGCTACGTTAAGAAGATCAATTGGTTCACCTAAAGGAACATGACGATCTGCAAGAGTTGCAATTACCATGGAATCAATGCCTCCAGAAAACAAGATTGCAACATTTGCTTTCCTTTCACAAGTTTCCAAACCTTCATTTGGTGTCAGGTTTTCATCCCTAGGTAAATACAAGACACGCTTCTGGACTGCGACACTCAGGACATCAATCAACTGCTGAACTACTTTTTTCATGTGTCTATCTGTAAGAAAGTCCTGAAGCCTCTCTCTTGTAGGTGGAAAGCTGGAAATGGGTCTGCAGGGAGTTTCCAATGGTACTTGTGGCAACATATTATTTAAAGGAATGACGGGATTTTCAAGATATAATTTGGCTTCATTTGTCACCACTGAAACAAATGTTGGTAAGTCTGCTGAAATTTGAGTCAGACTGTTAACACATTCTTCATTAATAGTCTCTGTACAAATGTGTTTCCAAGGATATAATTTTAAAGTCACACATCTAGAAATGGCAGTAGAATTGAGATCGATTCTGAATATTCCAGATGCTGGAACTTCTTGCCACTGATTTGTCACTCCAGTTTTCTGGGGGCCAACTGAAGAGAGGCAGAAACTCTTGCCCAGATTACTGAAATGCCACAGCAAGCTACGGCGACCAAAAAAATCCCGACCAAACCATAAGAAATGAGTAGATTCTTGATAATATATAAAAGACCAAGGGCCTTGGACTTCTGCAAAGAGTGACAAAATATCAGATTCACTCTTACAAGAGGAAAGATGATCAAACATAATCTGAGTATCATTCTCTTCAGCTTCAACCTTTAGACCACTGAAGACTTCTCCATTCCATAGGAACACATTGCCTCTCTCGTCCTCCACAGGCTGGGGAGTCAAAACACCTCTCAAATGAAGGACATGACCAGAAAATAAACACTGGTAGTTAACGTCAGATTTTAACAACTGTTTGCTACTACTGGGTCCGCGTCGTTTCAGATTGTACAGTAAATCTTCTTCTAAATCTTTGCTGAAATGCTCAACAGAAAAGCTTACAGAACAACAAATGCCACACATGGTGTTACGCGAAATAAATGGGACTATTTCTTGATTTTTGTCTTCTCTGAGTTTTCTATATCTTGATATTCTTTTTTCAGTTCATCCAAGATATCTGTGGAAGGGAGAGAAAAAGTAAAATAAAATAAAGTTTTACCTAGTAATTCATAGGACAACAAAGGCTATTTACCAAGACCAAGTACATGCATATAAGTACATGCACTGTGCCAGTGCAGATAATCATTTACAACACATTACTAACAAAAAATGCTGATCTTTTAGAAAAATATTCTACTCAATGAGCGCTTATTTTGGCCCAGGCACATGACTAAGTACTTTATATACTCAATCTTATTTTAAATCCCACAAGACTTGTGGGATTTGACCCAAAATCACAAAGGTAGAAAATGGTATAATAGTTTTTCATACTTAGACCCGTCAAACTCTTAAGCATATGTTAATAACTCTTGCTTTCTAAAACATCTTATAAGTTTCTTTTTAAAAAATGTAATATATTAACCTATAAATATATATTTAAACACTCGGATACAGTTTAATTGGGGCATCACTATGAATCTCCACAGAAAGCTTGCCAAAGATTTTCTGTGCTTTCCCATATAAAATACTAACTGAAGTATTTCTACATAAAAGACTTACTTTTACTTTCTGAAAGCATTTCTGTTCGGTCTGCAAGAAAGAATATGTTGCTGTTCTGTTGTTGCCTATATACTTTCTGTAAAACATAATTTAGGCTAATATCAAAATTTGTCTAAAAAGTAGATGTCAAAACTTTAAATCCTATTATTACTTATTATTGAACTTCAGGATATAGGTTCAGAACAATAAAGTGAAACTTCTTTTTTTGTTGTTTTATATACCATAATAACACTTTTTTTTTTTTTTTTTAATTTATGATACTAGGGATTGAACTCTGGAGCATTCTACCTCCGAGCTACATCCCCAGCCATATTTTATTTTTATTTTAAAACAGGGTCTCCCTAGGTTAATGAGAGTCTCACTACTTGCGGAGGCTGTCCTTGAACTTGTAATCCTCCTGTCTCAGCCTCCTAAGTACAGCCTCCTATGTACCACCATGTCTAGTTTAGTCCTCAAATTTTAGACATTTAAGTACTACCACCAACTCTTCAGTATTATAAATCAACACTGTGATGCACATCATGGTAACTAAAATTTTGTACATTCTCATGATTGTTTAACCATCAATAACTATAAAAAGAACTGCTAGGTCAAAGTGAGATATATTTTAAGGCCTTAATACATTCTGCCATTTTGCCCTGGAGAAAGTTTGTATTAGCTGGGTGTGGTGACACAAGCTTGTAATACCTATATTTGGGAGGCTGAGACAGGAGGATCACAAGTTTGTAGCTAACCTCAGCTACCTAGTGAGGCCCTGTTTCAAAATAAAGAATAAAAAATAGGGCTGGCATTGTAGCTCAGAGGTAGAATGCCCCAGTACTGAAAAAAAAAGAAAAAAAAAAGTTTGTATTAATTTGCCTTAACTTCTAATATTGCACAGTAATAATATCAGAAATGTGTAAACTAGTAAACTGTTGGTAATCTTTAAAATGCTCTAAAGAAGCTGGGCATGGTGGCGCACACCTGTAATCCCAGTACTTGGGAGGCTGAGACGGGAGAATTGCAGGTTTGAGGACAGCCTCAGCAACTTAAAAAGACCTTGTTTCAAAATAAATAAAATAAAATAAAATGGGGGCCTAAGGGTATAGATTGGAGGTAGAATGCCCCTGGATTCAATTCCCAATACACACACAAAAAATGTAGTTTTCATAGTATAACAAAACTACAACCACCTTAAGCATTTAGAAAATTTACCTAAAAATGGGGGAGGGGGGGTACAAGGGAAAGTAATTTATCCTTTCTTTATTCAATAATCATCCACATTCATTTAAAGGACTAGTGTCCTCTCTTCTAAAATATTTAAAGTTAATTTATTTCAAAAGAAAACACTGAATTCAAGTGTATCATTAGTGATTACAGCTCCAAGATATCAAAGTACAATTAGTAGCATTTGTTTCAAAGCTAATGTGATAGGATATAGCTAGATCTCATCTTCAACTATGAGATCTAGCTATACATGCATTAAAACAAACAAAAATATTTTTTATAATTTAAAAAGATGTTGAAATCTTATGAGTTTTGATATAAAATAATCCTCACACATATAATATAGTTAATACAAATAAACAAATCTCCCACATACTATTCAGAACTCCTCTAATAACTCACTCTATTCTTCTTCAGGTTTGAAAGTTCATCCACAACAACTTTTTGTTCTTTAATCTGTTGAAATAAAGAAAAACTCCTTAAGTCAGAGGTTTTCAAAGTATGCTCAATGAGGACCCTTTAAGTGATTGTTTTAAAATTAGAAAGATGAAGCCGGGCGTGGTGGTGCACGCTTGTAATCCCAGCATTTGGGAGGCTGAGACAGGAGGATCTGGATTCGCGGCCAACCTCAGCTACCTAGTGAGGCAGTCTGCAACTTAGTGAGACCCTGTTTCAAAATAAAGAACAAAAAAATAGGGCTGGGGGTGTAGCTCAGAGGTAGAATGCCCCTGAGTTCAATCCCCAGTACCAAAAAAATAAAAATAAAATTAGAAAGATGAGATGGGATAAGAGGCTATCATGTACTGAATGTTCAAACAGGCAGTCTGTGAATATAGATTTTTTTCAACAGCAGTCTGTGAGGAGGTACAAGTGGGAGAAAGGTAGAGAAAGGAAGACTGGTTAAGATGAAGCAACACATGGAGTCCAGACAGGAGGAATGGTTTTGGTTACTGGCATTCATGTTGAGGGCCCCAATTACTAAACATGATGTATTCATTTTATTAAAAATAGACAATATGTACAAAAAGTAATACCAGTCTTTCAATTTAGCTTAAAATCAAACAAACTGAAAAAGCAGGCTACTTTTTAAAAATAACCAGTCCTCATAATATGAGTAAATGTACTATGATTTATATACTAAATGATATAGCCAGACAATCAGATCTAGCAAATAGTACAAAATTCCCTATCTGGAGCAGTAAACTTTGCAATTCCTTCTTTGTATCATTTCCCTGTATATTAAAGACTAAGCACGGTGCTGGTACTATTGAACAAAGCTCTTCTTTTTTTTTTTTTGTCAATAGAAGAAAGCTCAATTAAGTGAAAACTTAATTTCTTAACTCTTTTCAGTAACTAGTTATTTTGTGAACATGACTGATTACAGAGCATCACTACTGCCCCTAAAAGCAGGTTTTATAATTTTTGTGATAGTTAATACACCTCAGTGATCTGCCATCTGTCAGCATCAAGTTGCTTGCTATGGTAATATTCAGACTGGGCTGTGTGTATTTTGAAAATTCACCCCCACCCCTGTGAGTATGCACTTTTGTCTCCACAGCTGGCACAGGTGTAGTAAGGGAAGAGATTAGGTTGAAACTCAAGACCAAATTTGTAAGACCTCCTTGATACTTAAGTTTGTACAGTGCTTTCCCACTCATTGTAGAAATGGCAGGTACACTTTTGACTTTACATCAAAGGAAATTGATACAGGGAGATTGAAGACACTTGCTTGAGCAAGGTGTCACTGATAGTTTGGGACAGAACCAATGCAGAATCTAGGACATTTAATACCTGAAAGGCTATACCCATTCCTGTTCCTCCATAGAGGTTCAAAGGTTTTGTCTGTTTATGGCAGTTATGATTAGCGTTACATGGGCTCCCCCTCTGCTCTGCTCTTTGGTAAAGGAGTGACAATCTGATGCATAATTTAGGGTTTAGATTAGCAGAAGATAACAATAAGCAAAAGAGGAGAGAGCCCGGTTAGGAAGGCTTTCCGCCATTCAGACAGGTGCTTTGGTGTATAACAGTGTGTACACATGGTGGTAAACGAACATATGTGGAATGAACTTGAGAGAATTCATAGGCCTCCGTGATGGACGTCAAGGATGACTCTTTAGGCGTGGATAAACTGGATGGAGAATATCTCTGGTACAACAGATTTGGTGGGTGGGCAGTTTAAAACGAGTAGGGGGAAAACCCAACCCCAAACTCCGCCCCAAGGCCACCTGGGTCTAATCTTGGTGCAAGTTTGAGAGGCTCTCTTATCACAGCTATTTCGGGAAAGGGAAGGATTAACTGTAGCTGTCAAGGGCTATGAATGTAAAGAGCCGAGACCGAACCTGGCCCCCACGCCGCCTTTGGCGGACCACCATCTTTGGGGTCCAGCGACGCTAGGTCCTGAGCCCTGCGGCTTCTCGCTGCGCCTCCTACTCACCTTGCTGTTAAGATCCTCCTTGTGTGTGGCCGAGTGGTCGGTGGAGACTGGAGCGGCGCTGTAGTCCCCACGCGCCCCGGGACTGGGCATCTCCACGCTGCGAAACATCTGCCAGATGTGCAGCTGAGACCGAGCGCCACCAGCCTCGGGGCCTACTCACCGCGCGTGCGCGCTCCCACGGCTCCACCCCTTCCCTTCCGTACTCACTTGGATGCCTGCGCAGTCGGGGGCTGGCGCGGGAGTAGTTTGCGCGTGCGCACAGCTGCTTAGGGCGTGAAAGAGCGGAACCTTGTTGCAGAATGTGAGCGCTTTCTTCTTGCGTTGTCCTCTAGCGGATCGGATGTGGAAACGCTTCTGCCATCTTTTCCCTCCCTCGCTCCAAGTAATCTACAGGCCATAAGCGCCTCCCAGTGGTAAATATAAAGAATAGTAGCGCAGTGGAAATGCTTCACTTAATGTTATCTAAGCAAAGATTAGGAAGTTAAGATACAGACTTAAAACATACAGTGTTGACAAGGGAACTGAAAAAACAGTAGTTTTTGTAGACTTGTGGTTAAAGTTGCTAGAAAAAGTATAGTTTTATATGAATTTAAATACACGTTTCAGATGAATTGTTTTTCAGTAGATGCAGTATTGACAATATCTCATTCTGTGAAAAAAGTGACTAAGTCATAAAACAGGCAAAACAGATTACCAGATCTGGGCTTGATTTTCTATTGACTGTTCTACAGCCCAACCCAGGCAGGAATTAACTGTAGAGGAAGAAGGGAGAGGCAGATTAACTCATAGATTTTTGTAGGGTAGAGATGCAAATAATTTCTGTTCAGAGGACCAGATAACCTCACAGGTCATGATTTATTGTTCCGTATGACATTGATTAGTCGTGTGTCTAACCCTGAAATCTTAACAAGTATTTATCATTATACTGCCTAACTTCTCAAATGCTCTTTAAATTGGTGTGTGTGTGTGTGTGTGTGTGTGTGTGTGTGTGTGTGTGTGTGTGTTTGTTTTACTGGGGATTGAACCCAGGGGCATTCTACCTCTGAGCTTCACCCCTAGCCCTATTTTATTTTGAATCAGGGTTTCACCGAGTTGCTGAGGGCCTCACTAAGTTGCTGAGGTTGGCCTCAAACCTGCAATCCTCCTGTCTCAGCCTC
>PVLC010026222.1:0-23042 GCA_004027655.1 Graphiurus murinus | reverse complement strand
AGATTATGACAAAAATTTATGAGGGTTAGATCCAAAAGCAAAGGCCTGGGGCACACTGTTAGAAAGATAAAGACTGTTCATCTGGGAGTTCGCTGTTCCTTTATTACCTGAGAAAAGATGGAGTAGTAATTGACATGTGGTTCTTGACAGATGTTGACAAGGGAAAAACATGTAACTAAGCCCCTTGGAGTCTTTGCAGAGGATGATTATGATGCCTGTCTCCATGTTCCATAACCTCAAGGGTACAATCAAATATCCCCCCTTACCCTAAGTGCCAAACAGACATCCATGCAGATGCTATAGGACTCTGTCAGCATCTGGCCAAAGAATAGAATTCTCTCATCTCACATAAAGGGCATACACAATAGAGACCACTGAATGTGGTGCTGCTTTGATATATTCTATTGTTAATTTCTCTTGAAATAGATTGATTGCTATGGAGAAAGAATTTACCAATTTTTTTTTCTTTTAACTCTCAGAGTTTATATCTGGACATGCATTATAAAATTAAACAATTTATTGTTTTTCTCCAAAATAGTATTCATATTTTATTTGACAAAATAGCAGTATGATAGAAATATTAACAAACATGCTATCATAACAGCACTATAGAAGAATAAGAATCAGATTTCAAAAGGAAATACTTTTTCCCTATTTGCCAAACATACAGATGAGAAGTTGAGAGACTGTTATGCAGATGTTCTAAATCTCCAGATGTTATGTGGAGAAGATACTTGGCAACAAATGAAACTTTCTTTATTCATCCATCTGTTTAATTCTAGATTCATTTTGTAGAAAATTGAGGAGTGATGGAAATTACAAGCATACTTTTTTAAAAATAAAAGTCAAGCAAAATGCAGTTTACATTTTTGCTCAGTATTGTCTACAGTAATAGGCTAAGAATTTTGAGGATTTTAATGAAATAAAAATTGTTCATGATAAATAAAATACCACACTGATTTGAGTTCAGTATACCATGCATTATTTTCTCACTTTATGCTACTGTGTGCTCTACTGACTTAACTAAATAAAAATTTGAGATTTTAGTTTGTTTTCTCCTTCTATTCTCAAGCTTGTGTCCTCTCCCAATATTTACTCCAGCATTAGACCCCATGGTTCCTTACCAGAGAAGAGGTGCTTATCAGAGTGAAAGGCACACATACACATAAATCTTCCTTAATTTGGTTTCCAAAAAGTTAATCCTCAAATAAAAGAGTCCAGGTACTATGTAGAAAATTAAGACATGTACTCTTACTTGCACCCCCAAGATTAGGCACACACTAAAATTGGATAGTGCAGGTAGACATTATGCTATGATGATTGTATCAGTCAGGTTAGTTCAGTTGAGATATGCTCTAGGAACAAGCAAATCCTCTTTTTTCTTACATATCTCATGGGTGGATATCCAAGTTGAAGGAGCAGCCCTTATTTGGAACACTGGTTTTCTTAAGAGAAAACAAAACAAAAAATGGTGGACTAGGACTATACAGTAGCTCTTAAAGCTTCTGCTCTGAGTGGCTTATACAATTTATACTCTAATATGGTAAAGCAAGTCACATGGCCATGCCTGATATTTTTGTGTAGAATGTATAATCCAGTCACCGGGAGGGGCCTCACAGGGAGAGGCCCAGGAGGGATGGGCAGCAAATGTTTTTACCACAATATAATTTACCACAATTACCATTTTAAGTACGTATTTTTTGCTTAATTCCATATTACTGGGTTAACTTTGTCAAAATAGTTGTTCATGTATGCTATTTTCCCTTTGGGAGATTGTAAAAATGAGAGAAAACACTAATTCAGAACTAAGAAACAGGATGAGAACCGTGAAGCAATTTGGGGTATTTCTGGATGTATACAATACTGTGCAAATCACATATAGGATGAGAGTAACTTCAGGTTTCTAGGGGAGAGCAAAAACACAGAAAGTTGGCCTCCATTTTGCCAAACCAGAAAAGGGTTTAAGAAGGAAAATTTTGTGGTTTAGGAGTTGAATGGGGTAGAAAAGTAATAAACAACAGCTAACACCTGTGCGCCCTTTTATGATTTATAACTGGTATCTTGTTTAATACTTGTAACAACCACCTGCAGGAGATAGTGTCACTTTTACTTAGAAATGAGGATGCTGAGGCTCAGCTTAAATAATTGGCCCATGTTTTCAGAATAAATATCAGAATTAGGATTTAAGTAATCTGCTCTATCTACTTCTACTTCATACATTGCAGGCTTACATGCTGGAAAGGATGAGCCAGGTAAAGCATGTAGATACCTTGGGAAGAAGTAGCCTGAGCACAATAGTGCATTCTGTTGGTGGAATCCTCCTATGTGAGAAAATGAAGAAAGTGAAGCTCTCTGGCAAGTATTCTGACATGGGAAGAAGTACAAGGATTTATTCAAGAATTATTTTTTGATAACCTATAATCTCCATCAGCGAGGGGCCCTGCTAATGGAGACTGAAGGTATAGGAGAGGTTTGTCTGGACTAAAAGTTATATAGAAACCATCTTAACTATTTAATGGTACCTTCATTCTACTCACTCGTGGGCTAAGACACTCTGTGGGAGGTGTGGCCTCCATGTAAACCTAGTGATGGAATCTGAGGAGCAGGAATTAGCCCATCAGTCAACTGGGCTCCCACAGCAGATCAGTGCCACCAAGACCCACCACTGCACTGCACGGATCTAACTCCACTCAAGCCTGAAGAAGAGTTCTTCCATGGCTCCCATGGGCCTTTCTTCATGAGGGGAGTCTTCAAGGGAAATTGATGGGACAAATAACAATCTCTGCTGTGCAATTGGTCCCAAGGCTATGACTAGTACTCATCATCTATGTGTTCTAAAATCCCCTCACTCTCAGTTACCACCAAGTGCCTTACCTGGTAGTATTCCCTGGATCTTTATTCCCAAGAAGCCTGGACCTTTGGCAATCACGTTTCTTAGGCCAAGTTGCTGCACACATTCGTAAACCATGACAGTGGGGCAAGGAGGTATCAGTAGGTACCTGGGTAGATCTCCTCCCTGGGTTCCACACATATTTTTTCCTGACCCTATTGTTTATAGTAGCCCTACTTCCTTTTGTTGATCCAGGTAAATCACTCTGTTGGTATGGTTACACTTTTTTCTGTCCTGCTGGTTCATGGACACAAGGAACCCAAGGTCCCTGGTTGCAGCCATAGACAATAGCTCCATGGACCCTTTCTTTAAGTCCTGAAGAGTCTCCTCTCTTTAGAGACCAATATTTGTAACCTTGCAGAGTTCATATTATGGAAAACACAAGGTCACCCAATGTGTCATTGGGAGGAATGATAAGTGAGATCAATCCTGCTTCCACCTCTTGGTTCCTAGATCTATGAATTTTTCCAGATCCATTGAGGAACAAAGTATCATGTAGAAGTCTCTAATTTAATGCACACACTGTGTCCTGAAGGATGATGCCTTATTATTGTAGAGTATTCTTATCTGAAGCTTCAACTGTCTTAAGAAAGTTGTTCCAGCACTCTCTGAGGCAGCTGCTTCTGCACGGTGTGTATAGAAGTTTAATGGATCCCATGGTGATAGGTCCAGTTTTTTGGGTGGTGTAGTATATAAGGTCAGTGGATGCCATTGTCATGGTACCAGTTCTATACCTCCTTTGCTATGAAGTGGTCCCCCTGGTTGGATGATATAGTGTCAAGGATCTATGCTTGTGGATCAAGGCATTCCATAAGTCCTAAGACAGTAGGGCTGGCTGAGACTGCAAAAATAAGAGGCAAACCTGTACTTGGAATAGGTATCTATCCATGTAGTTGTGAACCACTATTCTTTCTATGATAAAAGGAGCCTAGCGCCGGGCGTGGTGGCGCACGCTTGTAATCCCAGCATTCGGGAGGCTGAGACCGGAGGATCCGGGTTCGAGGCCAGCCTCAGCTAACTAGTGAGGCCCTCCGCAACTTAGTGAGACTCGGTTTCAAAATAAAGAATAAAAAAAAATAGGGCTGGGGGTATAGCTCGGAGGTAGAACGCCCCTGAGTTCAACCCCCAGTGCCGCAAAAAAAAAATAAAAATAAAAAAAAAAAATAAAAGGAGCCTAGGGTAGCAAATTTGTCATCAAGTGGCCAGTTGGTCTTATCAAGGAATAGTACCATACCAGGGGCTCAGTGTTGAAATAGTTTATCTTATAAAAAGGGATTCATGCTGAGGGACCATATATAGCCTCATGCACTATCACTGTGGCTATTCCATTTTTGTTTTCATATGCTGCTTCTGGGGTGGCTGATGACAAAGAACAGTTAACATCAACCAGGCAAGCCACGTTGTAGACCAGGTTGATTTATACTTCTTCTAGTGGTCATTAGAATGCAATACAGAAACTTCACATCATGCCACTCCTGCACATTTCACATACCTTCTCAAACCTCCTTTACTTTCCAAGCCCCTGACAGTTGGTCACTACACAGGTATCTCTATATATTCTCTTGGGCTACTACTTATACATCAAAAGGGTAAACGGGTACTCTGTTCTTAGCTCTGTCCATTAGGAAGATTTTTCTTTTCTACTGTCTTTCAAGGCTACCCCTGAATGTGTCTGAAATGCAGTCATTGTCCATTTTCCATCTTATTTTGAGGTATAAAACTTGGCAGAATTTAGGAATATCTTATTTTCATACACATTTGCATCTATTCTAAATTTTTTAAATGTATACAAGTCCAAACTTTGCTTTCATGATATCTTTCTCATTGGTTGTTTTCCTATTGTATTTTCACCCAGAAAGCAGGTAGCTGAAATCAGATCTTATAGTCAGAAAAGGGACACCATTGCCATGCTTTTTATTATACAACAAACCATAATTGGATGACTCATAATTTCTATGACACAGGAATGTTAAGAATTAGGAATGTTGGCCGGCCGTGGTGGCGCACGCTTGTAATCCCAGCATTCGGGAGGCTGAGACCGGAGGATCCGGGTTCGAAGCCAGCCTCAGCTACCTAGTGAGGCACTCCACAACTTAGTGAGACCCGGTTTCAAAATAAAGAATAAAAAATAGGGCTGGGGGTATAGCTCGGAGGTAGAGTGCCCCTGAGTTCAATCTCCAGTACCGCCAAAAAAAAAAAAAAAAAAAAAAAAAAAAGAATTAGGAATGTTGAAGTATGGTGATGCATAGTTACCTACATATCTTTAAAAGACTGCAGTATGCATGAACAATTAGACTTGTCCTGTGTTGTTCCAGAATGTGGAAATAGGAAGAAGTAGAAATTATAGTATGGCAGATTTTGATTAAACAAGAATAAAAGTTTTATGACAAAGCTATACAAAATTGGAATGGGTGTTATCTAAAGTCAGTGAGAGTTTAACGGAGGGTTAAACACTGATATGTCTAACAAGATGCTACTTGACTAAATTTTAGGGATGTTTTAGAGAGAATTCATGGACTACATAGGAAGAAAAAGATATTGTTCCAAAAATATCTTAAGAAAGCAGCAGAGCATACTAAAAAGAGCATACGTTTAACCAGAACTGAAGAACCATAGTGACTTTGGCAAATTTGCAACATCTTCTTCTCTCTAAATGGGAACAACAATAATACCTGTCTTTCAAGGTTTTCTAAAGATCTAATATAATAAAATGTGTCTAATAGCATGCCTAGCTCATAGCTGTGTTTAATGACATTTCTTATGAGGTTCTAGTTTTATGTCATGAACCTGTATGAAGTTACTAATATTTGACCTTCTTAGCCTATAAAAATAGCAATTCATGTGACTTAAACTGATATTATTAATGAAATGAGGCATTATTAAGTTCAAATTCATAACATGTCTAAGATTCCGAGTTTCAGATTTAGAATCTGATGTTTTCAAATTATTTTGTTTCTCTGGATTCCTTATTGTTTTGTAAAAAAAACAAACAAAACAAACCTTAGTATGATATCGTAGAGGTGAGAAGTCTGTACCATGGGCATGAATTGGTGGGTTTGGTAGAATTCCAAAACCTATCTAGCAGTCATATGCTCTGACAACTAAATCAGATTCCCCAGGAGAATTTCGGCAATCATATTAACTGATGCTGTCCGTATCAACTTATTCTCCAGAAGCAGCTGAGAATAAGGGGAGGATGAGTTGGATATTTATATATCAGAAAATCTGTAAATTGTGGAATAGTTCTAGCAAGTGTTAGAGCTTTTATATTTAGACTCCACTATAGGCTAGAATTGCAATTTTCTTTATGAGTACTTTCAACTGCTACTGAAGTCATGTAGGTCCATTTGAGGCATATGCATAGGCATATTTTAAGGCAATCTATTTCCTAACATAAGTAAGTGTTTGGTACTTTAATTATAACTCATGAAGAAAGACCATCTATTTACCTGTCTGTTGATCAAAATTTCTAAATTATGGATGGAGGAAAAATGTGAATGCCAACTTTACTTAAAAGAAATAATAATAATTTTCTTATGCAAGAAAATTATAGAGTGTGTATAATAAGATGGCAAATAATGCTTTGGTAAACCAATTGGATATATCAGTTATATGGTTATTGTGGAATCTGTATTCCTAACCATTCATATTAAAACAAACAAAACAAAATAATCCTATTGCCTTGATTCTTTGAAAACACAGAAAAGTTTAAAAATTCCTTTACCTGTAAAACTGATTAGTAATAACTAATAACTTACTGCCTAAATGGTAATGTAAACTATAATCTATTTACTCCAGCAGAGATGTCATTATTATTGCAGTGATTCATTTATACCTAGAATGATAAAATTAAAAAAAAAAGATTTGTTTTTACATGACAAGTACTTAGGTACAGGTCTGAAAACTAGAAAATATTTTTGTGCCAGAAAAGCTGAACAGATTAAGCCTGAAACATTCAGTCAGTTTTAAACAAATTCCCCATAAATCAAAGCAAAGATTAATATAAAGCTCTATGAATCAATACCAGGGTTATAGCAGAAATCTAGAAGAGGGGGGAAAAAAAAAACAAGAAACAAACAACAACAACAAAAGTGTAGCCAGTTGTCAATCTAGGAACATGGCATAGGGTTAAAGTCAGAAGTCACCTAATTAAGTAAAAAAAGAGCCAGTGTCCAAGCCATAAGGCAAAAGTTATGAGAGTAACACAACCAAGCTCTAATTCCCAAGCTGGGGATGGAAGTCAAGCAGAGGTGCCTAGTCACAGCACCCAAAGGGCAGTTGTTGAAACAACTGAGATTTTTTAATTCCTGATCTTTAAAAAAAAAAAGTAACAAAAGATTATTAATGGCTGGGCCCTTCTAGCCTGATCATATCAGAGACAAGTATGAGCCCTGTGAGAATTGCACCTGCCCTACAAGATCAGGAGAACTTCTGATTCCTTAGAAGCTACTGTAATAGAACGTGAAGGTGAAACCAATCAGCAGAAGTCTAACACCCAGGCCAAGTGACATTTTCTGCATGTTTCCTTCTTCAGTTCAGGAGGAAGAGAACCAGAACTTGAATTACTAGACATGGCAAGCACTGACATTCTTCTTTTTCTTTTGAGTAACATCTCATAATTTGATGGTATTGAGGACTGGATTCCAGTTATCTCTGCAGAGAAGTAGAGTGTTGGGCCTGCTTAGTCCTTCAATTCAAACCAATAAGAGAGAAGCAACAAGTGAAAGGCAAAAATAGTTCAATCGAATAGTCTGCAATTTTGAAACACTCCATGATGCATTTATTCCATTGTGAACACACTTGCTTTCCCTTGGTACCTCCCTCCTGATGGTTTTGCACTCTGGTTCTTGGTATTTGCAGAGATAGCATGGGTGACAGACTGAGAGGGACCATCAGCATATTCTCCTCCTAGGATACCATCCATGCACACTTCCCAGGTTCAATCAGTGGGTTCCCACCTTATCAACAAGTGGGACTTCCAACATTTCCTGCTACTGATTAACCAAATGATTTTCTCTGACAGGAAGCTTTTTGTTCTGGTATTATTTAAATTTTCCTCTACCTCACTCCATCTTACTATTTACTCCCTGTCCCATGGTTATCTGTATGTCCTGGAAAACAATGTCAACCCCTTGGTCTGCTTCTATTTTTAAACTTTAGTCAGTCTATATAGTCAGATGGCTTAAATTTGGCTCTTCTTAGGTTTCTCCCATTAGTCATCTAAACACATCATTCTCTTAGTTATTTTTGTTGCGTGGTTGGCTTTCAGTTTCTGGTGCTTGGCCTTAGGAATAAAAGTAACATTTCCAGCGATAGCTCATAAGGGTGGGGTTGGTTACTTTAGGTTATAGAATGATATGATTCTACACATTCCTCAGAAATCAGCCCAAATCCCATCCTTTTCCAGTCCCGGTCTCCTTTAGCCTCACATGATCAGTGTTGAGTTTCTTCTGCTAATGAAAGTTTCCCATCTTGGAGAATAGTTTCTATTATATGTTTCTATCCCCAAAACTTAACACTCTGCCTAGTACACAGTTGGAATAGAAAACACACTTGATAAATACATGAGTAAATAAATGGTTTAAGCATTACTGGTAAGAATGATTTCTAAATTAATTTTTTCTGGATTTGTAAGTTTTTTCTCCTTTTCCCATTTTTATTTAACACCTCTTAGTGTTTTATTTCAATTTACATATGCTGTCAATTAGATTATTAGAGGACAATCTCAGCCCGTATAAGCATTTATGTGCATGTTTCTGCATTAAATTTGTTGAGCCACATGCTTTGAAATGATTATAGTCACAGGATTTCTGGCCTGGGAAGTGACTCAAGAAATCATCTAGTATGATTCCAGCATTTTATAGACTTCAAATCTGACACCTTGGAGATAACAAATTTCTCTGATTCTAGGAGATCCGATTTTAAAGAAACATAATTCTCTTTTACACATACTTATTCTTTGTGCTTCAAGAGGACACTGTATCGTGTGTGATAGCCAACTCTTTAATGTCATTCAAGCATAATTTTTTTTTCTTACATATGATAATATAGCTGCTGTTTAAACAATCTTATCTTCATCTGTGGTTCAAATTTTGCAATTTACAAGCTCTCTGGCAACTCACCAGTAATCCCTGAGATTTCTCACATAAACATTGCAATTTTAGAGTTAGAAGTTGACTTGTTAGAGTTTTGAGACATATTATGGGTCAATAGCCAGCATCCAGCTGAGGTTCTTGCTGTGGTCTCTTATCTGCACATAACTATTTTCCTTCTGTGTTTGGCCTTTGGGTTATACATGGAATTTTGTGATTGGTCACTTGGTGGCGCTGCAGATAATTAGCTGGATTTTCTTCTGTATTTTTCCACTGCCTTCTTAAGCTTTTGGTTTTTAAATTGCAGTTATATGAAATAGGCTCATTTTTTAAAATTCTGCTGCAGGTGAAATGATTTAATGGCTCTTGACTTCTGGATTAATTTTAAGCATTAGAAACATTGTAAAACAGACTCTTGCTAATAATGATCATTATCGTAATGGCTTGAGGCATAATCATTTACCAACATTAGCCAAGTGATTAAAATACATCATGAGTTTAATTTGAAAAGATTTAGTTCCTTTGCAATAAATGGCTAATGATATTAGCCTCATCTTCGTGGGGCCAAAATTTATCACTATATGACTTTGTATTTTCACTACTTGATTGAAATCCACTCTTGTTAATGCAGGCCATATTATGCCTATTGTTTACCAAGCATGTGTGTGTCCTATATCAGTGCTGAATTGAGCCATATGGTACACAAGGTACAGGCAATCATCACTTTTTTATGACCTTGCTATTTGATAATTTATTATTTCATAAAGCAAATAACCTTAACAGATGTTAAGATTAATTACCATGGTCAATCAAACCTGCAGGAAAAGGGGAATATTCTAGTTTTGTGACTCATTTTTATCAAAACTAGATACATTTGTAATAATCAGATTATTTATATATTTATTTTTGTGCTACCAAGGATTGAATCAAGGGGCATTCTATGTCTGAGCTATACCCCAGCCCTGTTTTTTAAATTTTGAAACTGGGTCTTGCTAAGTTGCTAAGGATCTCACTAAATTGCTGAGGCTGGCCTTAAACCTGTGATCCTTCTGTCTCACCCTCCAAGTACTGGGATTACAGGCATGTACCACCACATCTGGCTATTAGATCTTTTTTGATGCAATATTCTTATAGCATTGTAATAATGGCTTTAAAAATAGCCAAACTTAAATTTAGCAATAATTCTTCAAAAATATTCTCTTTCAACTGACCAAAACCAACCAACCAACCAAACAAACAAACAAAAAATATTTACCCCTAAATTTTTTCCCACAAAAGAATCTGCTGCAGCCAGGCTTGGTGGTACATGCCTGAAATCCCAGTACTTGGGAGGCTGAGATAAGAGGATCACAGGTTCCCTAGCGAGGCCCTCAGCAAATGAGTGAGACAGTTTCAAAATAAAAAATAAAATATGGCTGGGGGTACAGCTCAGAGGCAGAATGCCCCTGGGTTCAATTCCCAGCAATACACACATACACACACACACACACACACACACACACACACACACACACACAGATACACAACCTGTTTCTCAACTTTCAATTTACTCCTCTCATTATTTTCTTTGATGAAGCATGAAAAACTGTTGACCTTAAAGTCAACAGAGACCCCCTTAAGGATAATGTCTCACTTCCAAAAGTCCTTAAGAAAATTAGTAGGGGAAGGAAAGCATAGCAAACAACCACCCCCCTACCCCCACCCCTCAAAAAAAAAAAATCTTTGGCAACTGTGGAAAAAAAATCTGTATTCTTAATTTTTTTTAACTGTTTAATTTCCAGAAGTTTTGCCCCAAATGAAACAACCAAGTAAGCATCATATTGGCTGATAGTAAAGTGGCCTTCTAAGGGCTCACTGAGGGACTGTGATCTAGGTTATGTAAACTGCTTCCTCCTCAAAACAAGACAAAGTCGTTATTCTCACTTTTCAAAGAGGCAATAGATTAGAGAATATTATACTAAGTGCGGTCAGCCAGTCTCAGAAAGTCAAAGGTTGTATGTTTCCTCTCACATGTGAAAGCTAGGGAGAAAATAGGAAACAAAGGGACTTCACATTGAGGAGAGAAACATTGAGGGGACTGGGGGAGGGTGGAGAGGGGGAAAAGAATCGATGAAAAAAACAGTTCAAATAATATGATGTCCATAAATGAAGATATCACTACCAATCTCAGTAACATGTATGGGGAGTGGGGAGCGGGGTGGCATCTGGAGGGAAACTCATCAGTGTTATGTGCATGTATGTTTGTATTGCTTTGAACCTCACTGTGAAGTATAATTACAATGCACCCATTAGAGTATAAAAAAAAGTTTAAAAGAAAAAGAACCAAGAGAACCACAGTGGGGAATTAACATGCCCAAGATTGTTTCGTGAGTGGGTAGCTACACATCGATTAGCCAATGCAACTTAATAGGAAAAACAAATACTTGCTCTCCTATCAGTTTCTTTCAACTATTTCAAATTCCAGTTCTTCAGAATGCTGATCTGTAAATTGGCCAAAAGTTTTGGATAGGTGCAGGGTTAAAAAAAATTCCCACCGGACTGGGTGTGGTGGCACACACTTGTAATCCCAGTACTTGGGAGGCTGAGACAGGAGGATCACCTTTTGAGGACAGCCTTAGCAAGTAGTGAGACTCTCATCAACCTAGTGAAACCCTGTTTCCAAATAAGAAATAAAATCTGACTGGGGGTGTAGCTTGAAGGTAGAATGCCTCTGGGTTCAATCCCCAGTAACACACACACACACACACACACACACACACAATCCCCAAGGAAAATCAGATAATTTAAAACTCACATACAGAATTTTATATAATAGTTTAATGAAATTTAAAAAGTCACAAATTCTGGCTCAAAATTAGAAGCATTGGTAGTTTCACTGAACTGAAGTCATTCATTAATTCATTCATTCACTCATTTATTCAAAACACTGTAGATTATCTACTGTATACAAGAGTCTGGGCATTAGGAATACTAGAAGTCAGTAGAGCCGGGCAGCTCATCTAGTGTTTCATAGTATTGCAACCCTACCCCTAAACAGTTGTGTTATATGTTTAAATAAAATGTTCGTTAGTTCACACTAAAGTCATCATATGATATTTAGCATAGAATATTAGAATAAAAGTCACCATCAGAGAGAAACTAGGTGAGGAAACAGGCCCAAAAAAGTAAAATTAATGACTCAGAACCTCACAACCAGATAGTTGCAAAGAGAAGTTGAATATAACTTATTTGGAGTTTACTCCTCTATCAATATTGCATCCCAAAGACCTAAAAGTTTCCAGTGTACATCAAAATGAAAAATTTAAATCCCAAATTTTTATAAAATCAGTGTATGCTAAAGTAATTTTTTTATATCTGAGGATGATAAAGATTTATGTTTGTATTAATGTTCAGTGCAATGCAAACTATCTAGTACAATATTATATGACTTAAAGATAAGGAAATTAAGCTTCCTGGGTTTCCATAGAGTTGGAATAATGACACTAATGCTTTTATGGACTGAAGATTTTCCCTTTTCAAATAAAAAAGTGGAGAAAATATATCTTTCTACAAGAATTTATGGCTATAAACTTGTCCTGTGGCTACAGATTTATTATGCCTAAGTGCTTTTGGTTGTTGTTGTTATTGTTTGAAATTCCCTTGTTCTAGTTATTCAGTCCCTTTTAGCCTGTAAAAGTTTACACCATCACATTCCAAGTTTGGCAAAACTTTCCTTTCCTTGCTAAGGTGTTTTAATAATCATTTCAATATTTTAAATATTTGAAAATATTAAAGTATTTTTAATAATGGTATTAAAATGGTACCAAGAAAAAATCCATTCTGTAGCACATGATGGAGAAACAGGGCCGGGAGACAAGTACTGATCTCCGGGTCCATTAAGGCTTGCATGTAATGGTCTAAATACTTATCTGCTTAATTTCCTGCTAGCCAGACATGATCACATCAATTTCCTTTATAGGCAGCTGTTACACAATTAAAACTTTAAGGGGGAGAAAAGTCAGGTTAGAAGCTGAACATCAGAACCAGAAGTTAATTGAGTCCCTGCACCTGGAAGGAGCAATAATTCCTACACTGGTTGAAAAGTTTTGTCATGAGAAGTATGACACACACCCCATTGTGAAAGACAACTTATGGAAAAAAAAAAGAAAAAGAAATAAAAAATCATATCTTTTAAAATTTCTTTTTTTTTTTTTTTGGCAATACTGGGGATTGAACCCAGGGACATTCTACCTCCGAGATACACCCCCAGCACTATTTTTTATTCTTTATTTTGAAACAGTGTCTCACTAAGCTGTGGAGAGCCTCATAAGTAGCTGACGCTGGCCAAGAACCCGGATCCTCCAATCTCAGCCTCTCAAGTACTGGTATTACAAACGTGCACTACACGCCTGGCAAATTTCTTTCTCTTGTTTGATATTTCATAGAAGAGAATTTTGCCAAAGGAAGAGAATTATACACACACACACACATATATAAATATATATACATATATATATATATATATTATATATATATATATTAATTTCCCCCAAAGATCAGCTCTTGGAAAATTGCATCTGTAAAAGTCTTTATGGCCATACAACTTCCCTTAGGGGCACGGGCAATAATTATACTAACTGTTGTGTTTCCTCATTATTATTTTTCTTTTAACAGTTCATTGCTTTCTTGATCACTTTTCTACATCTCTAGAGAAATTGCAATTCACATTTGCCTAGGTTTTAACTTTATATGGATTGGTTCGTGTGTTCTCTTTGCAATTTGCTTCTATCACTCAGGATTATGTCTCTAGGTTCATGCTTGTGGACATGTGCGGTGTGGGCCATCCCTGTGCACTGTGGTATTATGGTCTTCCATTGTATAACTAGCAAAATTCATTTATCCGTTCTGTGATTAATGCACATCTGAGTCATCCTCAGTATTACATTGTTGTGAGCAAAACTCCTCTAACCTTGTGCATGCCTCCAGAAGCACTTGTACAACAGCTTCTCCAGGTTGTCTACCTAAGAACAAAATTGCTGAGCCAGAGGGTATTTTTTCCAAAGTAGTCGTACAATTACCCACCCACAAATAATGGATGAGAGCCCTGTCGTTCAACCTTGCCAAGACTTGATATTTTCCAACTTTTAAAAATTTTGGCCAAACTGGAAAGTAACAAATGGCACTTCATTGTGGTTTTAATGCACGAGTTTTTGATTTCTAATAAGAATACATGTTTGCCCACTTTCCTACCGCATTGTTCATCTTTTTCTATTGATTGGAAGGTTTGCTTTAAATATTCTAGATTCTAATTTTCTGTTGGTTATATATTTGTAAATATCTGCTGTCAGTTTGTGACTTGTGGTTTTCCCTTTTTTTTGTGTATATATTTTGGATAGACATTCTCCCTTTTTTGTAATGCTGATGATCCAACCCAGAGCTTCATGCTTGCTAAGCAAATGCTCTATCACTGAACTACAGTGCCCTGAATAGACCTTCTTCATTTTAATGTAGTCAAAATTATCCACCTTTATAATTTGTACTTTTCTCAATTGTTTAAGAAATTCTTCCTTACCTGGAAGTTTTAAATATATTATTGTTTTAAGTTTTTGCTTTCACCTCTAGGTCTTTAATTCATCTGGAATTGATTTCTAGTTAAGATGTAAAGAAGGGATTTATTTTTTAATCTATGTGGATAACTAATTATTTCACTATATCTACAACTTTTGATATTAATGGAATAATCTATAGCATGATTGATTAGAAGAAGTATGATTTGTAGGGAGTCAGCTGTTCCAATGAAAGCAAATTTAGGAATAAGAGAAGTTGTGAAAAGGAAAGATATCTTTGTTCACTAATTCATCTTTTCTCTGCCAACTTGTAGTACCAGCTTGGTCACATGTGGAATGTCCTTAATTTCATGGGTCTGTTTCTGAGTACCACAAACTATTACATTCATTTACATTTAAAAATTGAATACTTAATTCCAGCATTTGGGAGGCTGAGACCGGAGGATCCGGGTTCGCAGCCAGCCTCAGCTACCTAGTGAGGCACTCCACAACTTAGTGAGATTTGGTTTCAAAATAAAGAATAAGAAATAGGGCTAGGGGTGTAGCTCGGAGGTAGAATGCCCCTGAGTTCAATCCTCAGTACCACAAAAAAAAAAAAAATTGAATACTCAGCTGGATGGGTAGCACATGCTTGTAATCGCAGCATTTGGGAGGCTGAGACTGGAGGATCCGGGTTCGCGGACAGCCTCAGCTACTTAGTGAGGCCCTCTGCAACTTAGTGAGACCCAGTTTCAAAATAAAGAATAAAAAATAGAGCTGGGGGTGTAGCTCGGAGGTAGAATGTCCCTGGGTTCCATCCCCAAAACCACACACACAAAAAAAGAAAAACAAGAAATCCCTATTATTATGTAGTTTACATTATTGATATACACAAATAAAATCCTGTGTATAGTAATCCAGGGGAGGGTAGTGATGGGGGGGGGAGGGAAAATTAACAAAGGAGGCACGTCCATTGACATTGTGTACCTATGTGAGAATACCAGTGCCAATCTCAATATCGTGTATGGGGAAGTCGGAGAGTGGAGAGGGAGCCTGGGGAAAGTTCATCAAGTGCTTTATGCATGTATGTCCCTATCACTCTGAACTACATTAAGATGCGAGACTACAGTGCACCCCCCCCAAAAAAAAGTATATAAAAATAAACAAAATGGAACAAAGAAAAATGCTATTTATATCATACCATAGGGTTGTAAATTGCCATGGAAAAAACCAAATTAAGAAGAGGACCAAGCACAGTGGTATGGGCAGTGTTGGGAGACATTATAGGACTCCTGACTATTGGATGGCATTTGAGATAAGACTTCTAATTTATCACCCAAAAGGAAATGAAGTGAAAGAGTAAGCTCTGTTGACAGTCATTATATATATTTATTTATTTTGGTACTGGTTATTGAACCTAGGGGCATTCTATCTCTGAGCTAGACACCCAGCCTATTTTATTTTTTAATTAAATAAACAATGTTTTTTGGTGGCACTGGGGATTGAACCCAGGGGAATTCTACCTCTGAACTATACTCCCAACCCTATTTTATTTCTAATTTTGAAACAGGGTCTCACTAAGTTACTGAGGGCCTCAATAAATTGCTGAAGCTGGCAGTAAACCTGCAATCCTCCTGTCTCAGCCTTCCACGTACTGGGATTATAGGTGTGTATCATGATGCCTGATTTTATTTGTTATTTTGAAACAGGGTCTTGCTAAGTTGCTGAAGCTCTCCTTGAATCTGCAATCTTCCTGTCTCAGTCTCCCAAACACTGGGATTATGTACCTGGCTAACAGCTATTACATTAATGCCATCTCATTAGCTATAGCCTCATGTTCGTCCCTGTTCATACTATGGTCTGAATTTCTATCTTTATCACAAATACTAACATTTAGCCTGAGTCTTCTGCTTGTGTTTTCTTCAGTTGAGCGTTGACTGTTCTTGACCATTCATTTTCCTATTTAAATTTCAGGATCTACTTACCAAGTTCCAAAACAATAACAAAAGCTTGCTTGAGTTTGGTTTTTCAATGAATCCACAGATTAATTTGGGAATTACTGACATCTTTATACCATTGAGTCTCCAGAATCATAGATGTATGATGTGTCCTTATATTTATTTAGTTCTTTTTTAATGACTATCATTACTGCCTATCTCTCCAGCCTCATTTCTCTTGACACATTCAGGAGTCTCCCACACTCCCGTATCCGGAATGGCTTTCATCTTCCCAGGTTACTGTCTCTTTTGCTTGTATACCTTTGTGCATACTGTTCTGCTTTGCCTTGAATGCCCTTCTGACTTCTCCCTCTAACTGACTGACTTAGATTTACCCATCTGCCCTGGTTTAGACCTTATCTCCTTCAGGAAAAATTTACTAAGAGGGGTGTCTATTTTCTGTGTTCTCGTGGTACCTATTTTTAGTTATTGCTCTAGTCTATGCTATAACTGTTTGACTACTTGTATGTCTCTCCAGCTATAAATTAGCAACTGCAGGGCAAGTACTACACTCTTTAGCATGGCATTGTGATTGTCCAATTAGTACTTGTTAGATAAGTGAATGTTAAAATGTGTGGGGTTTTTTTGTACAGCTTGGGCATCATTGTGATGACTTCCATTAGACCCATACCTTCTCCCACACCTGGGAAGATGGAATTCTTCGGGAAATTTACACATGACTGGGCTGACAGCATCCCTGACACCTCTTTCTTTAAGCATAATTACATACTGACTTTCCTCCAAGATTGGCATGATATCTTTGAAGTGCTTCCAGATGCATATTTGAGTTTGAGAGCATTTTTGTTCTTTTTTAAACAGGACATGGTTAGGAACTGTTTGTGAACTGAAATTCTTTATAACAGAGTCAAAAAGAGCCTGAGGCCCTGACTACTTGGTTTTCCTGGGAGTTTCCCTATTTCAGGGTGGTCTCACTGGAGCTTCTCAAAGTTGCCACTCCTTATAACTATTAGTGTGTTTTGTTGACTTCTGGTCAAATTGCTAAAGATGGCTTCACATTATGATCAGGAATTAAAGGTTCAAATACAAAATTCCTGAATTAAAAGATAACTGTGCTTTTAGATATCTTCCTACCTGAAACTGAAACCTATTTTAGTCAGGATGCCTAGGATGGAAGGTCTGTTCCTTTATTAGAAAAGCTTTTTATGGGATGTATGCACTGACTGATACCTTAGATGAGACTGTCCTGAGTTGTGTGCATTGAGCCTGGTGTGACAGCACACACCTGTAATCTCAGTACTTAGGAGGCTGAGACAGGAGGACCACAGGTTCACAGCCAGCCTCAGCAACTTAGCAAGGCCATCAGCAACTTAGTGAGACCTTATTTCAAAATAAAAAATAAAAAGTAGGGCTGAGGGTATAGCTTAGAGATAGAATGCCCCTGGGTTCACTCACCAGAACCCTCCCACACACACTATGTGTGAATTATAGAATATCTATGAAATTATACCATTTTCCCTTTCACCAGGTCATGTGGTAGGATTTGAAGCTTCTTTCCTTGGCATTTCTACTTGGTATAAGAGCAACACTCCTTTCTCCAAAGATGCACCCACAAGATTGTTAGTCTTTGCAGGTGCTAGTGTCCTTTACGTAGTTTTCTTTCTTTCTTTTTCTTTTTTTTTTTTTTGTACTGCAACTTTGTTTCCCCTCCTCTCACTGAGCATGTGATTTGGTGGAACTGTATCAGCAATGACATCACCACCACATTCACTTTGGTGGTTGACATATTAGCTTATCAATGGAAGCATTGTAGGAAACCACACAGGGGAAAGACCCATTTCATTCAGAGAGTTTATACAGTATGTGGAATGGGAATTCTCAAAGACCTTGCTTCATGACATGTGAAATGAACCACAGATATATTAAGTTCAGTAGTGCCAAACACTCTTATTTGTCCCTGAGAATAGGGGTTGAGAAGAAATTGCATACAAAAACAAAAATAAATGACGGAATACATTCTATTTAATGATGTGTTACAACAGATAAGCGTATCTGAGACCTAATTGTTCTCGATCTTGGCAGACCACTGAGTTCCAAATGCACCTATTAATGTGATAGGAATGAAACAGCCTCAAAAGTATCGGTAGCTGCTTTTGATGCTGTGGGTAGATTTGTTTCTCATGCAATTCCATAGGAGGAAGATGGGTATAAAACTTTCAGAGACTGAACTGGGGACAATTCTCTAAAACTTTAGAGGTATCTTTTAGCCTCAACTTCCTTAAAAAATTGGTTACTTTGTATCTTTATACAACATTTGTTCAGAGGGTGTTCTCCTGGTTTATGTTGCTTTTGTAAAATAGCAGATACTGGCTCTACTTGTTGGTGGGTATGGAGCTATTTAAATGTTCACATTAGGAGGCAGACACAAGATCCACTTGTTCTCAAATGTCTCCTTGAAGGACCTGAAATTCCCATCTTTTGAGACATTTCTTTGGGTCAAGATATAGTCTCCAAACTGTTACCATAAGAGGTTCCCATGAAAACATTTGTTAGAAAATAAAATGCATCAGGATGAGCCACTTTCACCAAACCTATTAATAATCAGCATATATCAATGCATTGGTTTTATTTTTGTTCTTTTTTTTTTAAATTTGATTTGGTTTGGCTTGGTTTTAGTTTTGTGTAGAACCACTAGTTGTCATCTTGGAAACCAAGAAAGAATAAAGAATATGTGAAACAGAACAGGTAAGATCCCCTCCTCCTCCTCCTCCGCTGCCTCCTCCTCCTCCTCTGCTGCTGCAGCCTCCTCCTTCTCCTTTCCCTTTTTTTTTTTTTTCAGACTGAACCCAGGGGAATTCTATTCCTGAGCTGCATCCCCAGATCTTTTTATTTTTTATTTTCAAACATGGTATCACTAAGTTGCTGAAGGTCTTGCTAAATTACTGAGGCTGGTCTGGAACTTGTGACTCTCCTGTCTCAGCCTCCCAAGTACTAGAATTACAGGAGTGCACCACCATGCTCAGCTAAGATCTTATTCATCCAAACTTAGAAACTTGTTCCACTTCTTAAGATAGCACTAAAGACACAAACTAGATTTGAAATAAAAATATAGCACTCAGAGAAGAGAACTCCAGATGTGGCCAGGTCAGGAAGCAGGTGAAGAGATCCACTGGGAAGGAAATCCATAAATCTACTGACGGCAACTGGGGGAAAGAGTCAGAAGAGAGGTAGCCTAATCTCTAGGCTGGGCTGTGAGACCTCAGATGAGATGCTAACAATTGCTTCTTTGTGTTGTTGCTAAAGTTGCTCCCTGTCCCACCAAGAATAAGCTGAAGCCACATCCTTAGTGTGCTGGGTGTTGGGATGGGAGCGCTGAACCTCATCATGTTTTCTGAGGATGCTTTATGTTGGCTCCACTGCCCCCAAGCATTTGAAAATTAAATATTTCCATTCAAAATGTAGGCTCCGAGCAGACTTTTGGAACCTCTACCAAAATTATAGCTACCCTCAAAACAACTACTTTTCCCTATTTCTCTACTTTTACCCAAAAATACTGGTCAAATTTGTTGCAAGCTGTAGGCAGAGCTATGCAGAGTACAATGAGGATGAATTAATTCAATGCTGTTTGCTTCACTCTTAGAAGCCTGATCCTGTGTCTGGAGTGGCTCTGCCTGCGCTGTTGTAAAGGTCTCCAAAGCAAGAACTTCATGAAAGCAGAAATGGGGTGTTGCCCTCAGAACCTGTTATCTTGCTAGATACTGCCCTACTCTGTTGACTATGGCAGGGCTCAAGTTTCACTTGAAAGGGTTGCTTTTCCTGAGAGGGAGGGACAATCCTTCTTCCTGGGCACAAGTTAGAAATCTTGATTTTTTTTTCTTGTTATGTTTTGTAATTTTATTGGAATCTTTATGCAAAAGAATTCTATAGTAGTCTTTGTTGAATAAATAATAAGGAAAAAACACATCTGATAATTCTACAACTTGCAAAAGAGAAGAAATACCCATTTAACTCACAATTTTATTCTTTCAAATAAACCTAGTCATGACTTTATCTTAACTCTGGATAAAAGCTACTAAATAAATCCAATAAAACCTGCAGTTCTTTACTACTTTTTGTCATTTGTAAAGGAACTTTAAATGTTTATCCTTTATAAAGGAACTTTAAGTGTTTCTGATGGTTTCTTTGTTCTGTGTTTACAAATCAACTACGCCCTGCCACTTAATCCCCCCAAGGACCCTGTAAAACTATAATAAGTTAATTCTGTGAGAAGTCACAAATCCAAATAAGATAGTCTGAAAAAATATCAAGTTTGTGCCATCAAGGGGGAAATTACAGTTGCTATATGGAAATGTCTGATGTCTAATAATCACATATATTATTCTAAGTAGCAACCGATTTTACAAATCCAGTCCTCATTCTGACTTTCTCTATATTCATGAACATTTCTGTCTGGTTTAACTGGGATTGGAGAAAAAATAGAAGCAAAAGATCAGAGTCTCACATAACTTCCTAAGTACAGACCCACATCTTTCTCTTTAAGCCTATATATATATAAGAAGTGCTGGTTTTAAAAGCTATGATTTAAAAACAAATAAACAAACAAACAAACAAAAAAACTACTGTGCAATCCTCCTCTGGCCCAGTGTATTCAAAAGTATATGTATACAAATGTATAACACAATACAAGTGGAGATACATTGACTGGGGTGTGTTGGGCATCATGCCTTGGATTTATCATACTGGTGCACACTGTCATTTTTCAGTTATCCTTATATTACAGAATAAAGACTTCTCTTGAGAGAACGCTGGCAAACACTACATCAGTCATGGCTTTCAGAGGTAGAACATGAAGCATGCAACATTCTGCCAGGCTGAGACAAGCTGAATGACTTCTGCAGAGGAGTGATGACAATAATTTAGATTCCTCACCTTAGTATTTATTCTTTATCCTCCCACTCTGTTCTCTGCTGGAATGTTTTCACTCTCTGTAATTCTGGACTCAGTGTTTATATTTCTAGAGAGATATATGAAATGGAAAATTCAGGGTTCCCTGTAGTCCCAGAGCTGGTAGTATGGCTCTGAAGGAAAAGTAATTTCTAACTTGACCCTGAGAACAGCATGGAGGTTGGTCATAGAAGGATAGCTTAATATGATCCACCAGTCAGAGCATATCCAATTCTTTCTTAAATGATTTTCATTTCCAGTCAGTAAAGCCCTGTGGGGGAATTTGTTGCATAAGTTTACAATGTTATGCTTCTTTTCATTTTATTAGGACTATCCCCTTCAGGCACCAAGAAGACTCATTAATTCTCAAATACCAAGACAGAACGAGCAAGTCTATTTCAAATCTGTGGTTATCCTTTATTATTTCAGAGACTTCAATAGTATCACCTTTACATTTATAGTCTTGTTTTAAACAGTCCTCCGCTAAGCCCCCTACTCCACCAAGAGCTGAGTTAGCCCCTCTTGAGCTGCTCCCTTGCTCTTTATCAACTCAGAGCACTGTACCAGGGACAGGTTAACTGGACAAATTGGTTCAATACATGCAAAACATGAAAGATGTATAGGTACTTTTCCTTAGACGTGGGATCTACCAGAGGAATGAAAAGGAAATAGGAGGTCAAAGATGAGAGAGAGGAAGCAGGGACTTTGAAAATTGGGTGGGAGAAGAACAAGAGGACTCGTATGGAAAGAGGGTGCCGGCAGGATGGGGTGTGCAGTCCCAAAAGAAAGATGCAGACATAAAAAGTAAGAAACCTGGGAAGATGGAGGACCATGTTCTGTTCTTAGGGGTTGTGAGTAATGAAAGAAGAAATAAAAAGAAAAGAAAATAAAACACAATCATTTCCAGTATTCTCCTCTCCAGGGTACAGTATGTTTCATAGAGTATTAGTTGCTGCCCCATCTCAGCTAAGTTCAGATGTATTTGTTCCCAGAATGTAACAAGGAATTCCTGGATGAAAAGAACCACAGTCAGGTACTCATCAAGGAGGCCTCTGGCTTTGAGCTCCCATTGGACTTTTAATAAGGACAGATGAGGATGTGTGTGCACACTTTTCTCAGTTTTTTAGGAATAAACATACAATGGAATGGGAACAGATTCTCCCACAAAACATTCTCCAGTGAAAGATTTGCTATCCTGGTTTCAGATTATAATAGCTAATATCTCCTGAGCCCTGTAAGCCAGACACCATGCTTCCCTTTTTACAGAGATAATCTCACTTAGTCCACAGACCCTAAGCAAAATGTGCAATGCCACAGACTTCCATTCCATTGATCAGGACACTGAGGAATAGCGAGATGAAATAACATCTTCTTGTTACAGATGGTTGGAATCAGATTTTTTAATCTTAAAATGCATACTCAAAAAGAGAATATATTTAATCAATTCCTGTCTGAATCCTGGAATTGCATTACGAATGAAGGTACAGTCAACAAATGTGATGTAATCAAATCGGCCACCTGTTTATTATTTGAATGAGGTTTAGGTTCTTTTTAATTACTCTGTAGTTGTGTCTCCATTGACACATTAACATCTTAATGAAACCCATGAATTTTCTGACCCTTCTTGAGAAGAGTA
>PVLC010026221.1:0-22916 GCA_004027655.1 Graphiurus murinus | reverse complement strand
TCGGCCTGTTCCACCTCCTGGACAGCTGGGGGCGCAGTCGGACAATGATGGTTTGGATAGCTGCCTGTTTGTCCTTCCCGGATTGCTGAGGGGCGCAGGCTGGTGATAGTCTGGCCAGATGGCAGGTAGCTGGTTGGGGAGGGCTAGCAGGGGAGATGGTGGGCCGCCGCTCCACGGCACGCTGGCTCCCCGCCGATTTGTCCTGCCCCTCCCGGACTCAGCCCCTCCGCTCCCGCCTCAGGCCCAGGCCTCTGCCAAGAAGCTGTGTTCCATTTCAGGCTCTGGGCGGTCACAGTTCCGCGCTGAGGCGATGTGCCGGGACAGACCTCAGTCCCGAGGGTGCCCACGCTGAATACCCCGCTGTTCTGGTCTCCGCCTGGGTGCGGCACGGGGTGCCAGGGGTGTTGTGTCCCGGGGCCCGCCGTTCCCAGCGTCTGAGTGGCCCCCCAGGCTTTGGGCGGTCACAGTTCCGCGCTGAGGCGATGTGCCGGGACAGACCTCAGTCCCGAGGGTGCCCACGCTGGATGTCCCACTGCTCTGGTCTCCGCCTGGGTGCGGCACGGGGTGCCAGGGGTGTTGTGTCCCGGGGCCCGCCGTTCCCAGCGTCTGGGTGGCCCCCGAGGCTCCTGGTCCTGCCCTTCCACAGCCTACCTGCTCGGTGCAGAGCCCGACTGCTGCCTGCCCCGGCAGGGCCGGGCCGGCGGGGCCCGCGCAGAGCGTGGAGCGCGGATAGCTGCCGGTGGCGTCTTTTCTTGTCCCCGCTCTGCTTTCTTGATGTTCTTTGTTTGTTTGTGGTTCAAATTTCGCTTTTTTCCTTCTGTTGAAAGGATCTTTTTATGGTAAATTTAGATCCAAATCTCCGCGTTTGTGAAAAGACAGTTCACTCAGTCGCCATCTTGGATCGTCCCGGTCTTTGGGTCTACTTTCAACGTGGATCCCACATATGGCCACTTGCAGAATCTCTACCTCATGGTCCTGATGGGGTGAATCATTGTCTGTTTCCTGGCTTATCCACATTTTACTAACCTTTCTATAATCTCGATACCCGAGGACATGTCCCTCCATCACCTGGGCCCTAGGTAGCAGTGTCTGCTGATACCATGAATGCTCACCTCTTGGGACATGTCATACTGCATCCACAATGGCCCACATCCTATGGAAAGGCACGCCACTGCCTCTGTACACACAAGTAGTCTAGTCCACTGAAGCACTTGAATGAAATGCTGACATTGGTTAGAGCTCAATAAAACACCTGGTGGCTACATGTCTCTGCTCACTCAGAACCACCAAAGCATCGACCTCACCCCACACTCGTGACTCATCTATGTGACTGTGATTCCCTAGAAAGGCACCTATGATTTAGAAACTGGATTCACATGAAGTGAACCCTGGAATCTCCAAAAAAACAATGAGCAGTGATGTCATCAAGGAATGGACTATTCATGTTGCTGATCTGTGGGAATCTCCTGGGCAGTTCTGTGCATCCTTTTCCTGAGGGACTGCTATCAGCATGCTGGAAGCCAGGTCTCATCTGATCTCCAGTTCCTTCTTATATAGCGTCTCCAGCATCCAGAGCATCAGAGCAATAAACAGCGGGATCCCTAGGCCTAGGCAACTATATTGTGTCTCCCAATTGACTCTATCTTGATTGATAACCTATTAGGATATCATTAAGAGCACAATGTTCTACATTCTCTGTTTCCCTGATTGGAATGAGATCCAGTGAATCGTTGGCAGTCTCTGTGTCCTGAGCAGGCTGTGTCAACCTTTAGTATCCATGTAGTACCCTGACCCATCACAGAACTGAGTGTGATGGCTGTGAAATCAGCTAAACTTCAGCTACATACCATGAACATGAAAAACATACAAAATCATCCATGGTATTGGGGACATAAAAACAAGATATAGACCTTCTCCTTACTGGTGCTAGAACCACTGCCAACACAAATATGCATGAAGTACAGCTCCATCAATCACGACATGGAATAACAAGATGACGGAATCATTGGCCAAAGTGAAGTTCAAGCAATGAGGAAACTTCAATCCTAATATCTGTGCTGAATGCTTGGCCAGTGTTCTTCAGGTCTGTTGCTCAAGTCACATGTTGTAGCTTTTAGAAACAAGACATTAACAATCACCTTCCCAACTCATCCTGCTGGGCTCAGGTCCCAAAGTGAAGTCAGGGAAGCAAAATGTCCTAGGATGTCAGGTGTGAGGTCACCCAGTGTACAGCTCAAAGGTGCCACTGTTCCTTCTCCCTATAAAGGGAGCCATCTACTTCCCCAGCATAGACCTGGGAGCAGCTCCGGAGCCTCCTGCAAGATGCTGGTGGTCCTGCTTGACATGGCCTTGCTGGCCCTGAGCTCTGTTCAGAGTGCAAGTGAAAGAATGAGAAGAGTGGGAGGACACAGTGACTCTGTGGGTCTTAGGAAAGTGCAGTGCAGAGACGGGGGAGGGGAGGGAAGGTGGCGATGAGAAGGATGGGATGCAGAGATTTTATGAAAAGTGGAACACCACTTGTGTCCATGCTGCATGTCAAGTCTTTGAAATTTAGAGCACAATTGGAAGGAGAAAAAACATTTTTTGATGTGAGAAATGACAAGCTACAGTTGCTTCTCTGGAAAGGTCCCTCTGTGTCATGGAGGATAGAGGGGATGTGGGAAGACTGGCATAAAGAAGTGCAGTTGTGACATCTTGTGGTCCATGCAGATGTGGTGTCAGTGACCTTGCTGGACAGAGGACATGTAACAAAGGTGAGAGATGCACACACCTCACAGCTTTGTCATCTGGAGATCTGGAGATAAATCTGAATCTCTCCAAACAGTCAAATAGAAATTCCAGTTTCCCATATCTCATTGTCCTCTGGCCCACATGCAATGCTTCAAAGTGGTGTGAGTAGTATGTGTGACATTGAACCCAATGTTTACTACTGGTGTCTCCACTTTTAAGGAATATACTTACCTAATATCAGGAAGAAAAAAATGTGGGAAAATACCCTTAACTATACTCTTAAGATGTTACACAGTCAAATGTGAAATAAAAATACACACAATAATTAGGAGAGATTAACAGTACAGTGTGAGAGATTACAGAGAGAAATGGGAGCGTTTTTATACTTTGAGCAGAGGCGTGGCACTCAGCCTGGCCACCAACCCTCCAGCTCTAACTACTCTTGCAGCATCCCAGGGAGGGGCTGGCGAGGTCACCGAGGGGGTGCAGAGGTGAGGATGGAGGTCATCTTGCCCTATGGGAACCTTGTGACCACTGAGAGACTGTCACTGACTTTTGCCTTCATCCTGTGCTTCATTCCCTAGACTTCATCCATGAAGACACTCCATCTGTAGGATCAGGTAAGGACCAGTTCATCCTCAACCCACTATCTCCTCCTTTTCTTCAGGAGATCTTAAATTCTACAATGTCTCTACGCCTACATTTTCATTTTCAAAAATTAATGAATGTTAGGTCCCCATTGATGTACAGAAAGCTTCCTCAACCTTGGTTCTGGGCACATGAGTAGGACCAGCATCTCGAATAGCAGGGAATGGTGTTGATGACAGCAGGTGAGGTTTGCCTCCTCCCCAGAGGAACATGTGGCTGAGAGATGACAAGCCAGTGCAGCGTCCAGCCTCTGCCTCTGCTGTGGTGTTGAGCTTGCTCTCTGGCTCCTTCCTCTTTTCTCCTTTCTTGAATTATATGGTTTCCAGGACATTCCCATAGAAATAGGTCTATGGCCATTTATTCAGTTGTATTCCTATAACTGACAAATGTTTGCAGAGTGTTATCAGTGAGTGATGTGTGGGCCTCACATTGGTATTCTCTCGCTTCTCTTAGATTTTTTATAAGTAATTCTGGAGCCCTGAGCATGTAGTTCTGGTTTCCAATTTAGGCTTAGGTTTCCTAACTTAGATTCCCTGGTAGAAATTTATCTCAGTGTCCCAAGATGTAATTATCAACAGAAATCACATTTTCTCTTTGTATCACTTTTAGCTTGGGAATCATTGTTGGATAATGGTAAAGTATCCAAGACTTCACATTTGATTGATTTTAGGGACAAGTATCTGTCATGCCTAGATAGGACATATTCCATCTGGGTAGCACACAGGTGAAGAGCGGCTCCTCCTGAAGAGGGTGGTCACGGGGGCCTGGGAGTTGACAGGCAGGTGCTGGGAGAGCAGGTCTATAACAAGGTCAGAGAGCTGAACAGCAGGAGCTACTTCCACCACTAAGCTCACGGATCCTTGTGCTGCACCCACAGAAGGACAAAGCCAGAGTTCTGAACATCAGCCTCAGGGACCACCTCCTGGAGGACGCCCACCTAGACCCCCTTCTGATGATGGAGATGAAGGCAAAGATGAAGATGACGACTCTCAGCAGAGACCCCAACAAGGAGGCCAGCAGGGACCACCCCAACAGGGAGGCCAGCAGGGACCACCTCAACAAGGAGGTCAGCAGGGACCACCCCAACAGGGAGGCCAGCAGGGACCACCCCAACAGGGACTCCCCAAGAGGGAGGACAGCAGCGTCATCATCCCTCTCTGTATCTTGGATACTGACAACGGAGACCACCCCAAAGAGGATTCCAGCTACAGCAGCAGCAGCAAAATCGTCCTTCTCGTCCTGATAACCAGCAGGGATCACCCCAACAAGGAGGCCAGCAGAGACCACCCCAACTAGGAGGTCAGCAAAGACCACCCCAACAGGGAGGCCAGCAGGGACCACCCCAACAGAGAGGCCAGCAGGGACCACCCCAACAAGGAGGCCAGCAGAGACCACCCCAATAGGGAGGCCAGCAGCAGCAGCCAGGAACAGCACAGTCACAAGGTAAGCAGGACTACCCCGCCCCATTTTGTTCTGGAAGGCCCCATGGATCCACACCACCTTCCCAGCGGCTAGAGTAAAAACAACCACCCATGCCCCGTCCATCTCCACCTTATCTAGAATTCAATAGCAGATGTGATTTAAGATTACTCTCCAGCAAAGACTGGAAAGAAGTTATCAAAATCCAAGGTTGAATTATATCATACCAAAACATGTTTCAATGTTTCCTTCATAGTGGATTATATTACCCTACTTGGAACAGATTACATGGTCATGGAATCCATTTCTATAAATTCCTAGTACCATAATCTTGGGTAGTGTAGAAGGATCCCTCGTTTTAAGTTCTTCAAAGTCATTCTGATATTGAGTAGCATTGCCCAAAATGTTCTTTTCCTAATGTTCATTTGTGCTATGTGGTTCTATGGGAGGAGAAAGGTGTTTTCTCCTGGGTCCTCTGCCTCCTTGTCAGACTCATATGACTTCCCATTTGATGTTTCTATCTCAGCATTCTCAGATCAACTGCATCTCACACTGTGGGCTCAATCCAATATTCCTGATAAATGAAACCAGGTCTGTGCTCTGAAATGTAATCTACATTTTTAATCCTACTTGCTAATTAATTCATGCTCATGTCTAAAAAATTCAACTAAACAGAAATATATGCACTTCAATTTGAAAGGGACATTGTATTCTCCAAATATCCTGCACTGTAAGTCCTGATCACCAATTCTTTAGAACATCTTCTTGGCAACCTTTTTGCATATATAAGCATATCAGTCTCTTTTGTTCCTATAAATGATACCATGACTTACATGCAGATCTCTAAGTTGTTCATTTCAAAGAGCATATTTCCAAAAATTTTCAAATTAATTAATAGAGATAAACAGATCTACCTAGTGTCTTCTTTCCTTCCTTTATCTCCTGTCCTAATTTACTCTCTTCTTTTTCTAAATTTCTAAAATCTCAATTTCTTTCCTTATGTCTACGTATCAGGTTTTTTTCATTTCTAAATTTCCTTATCTCTTCCTGTTCTTCCTCCTGTCTTTTTCCTCCTGTTCCCCTGATCATACTCCTCCGTCTTCTTTTCATATATTATTTTTGCAATCATATAATATTCCACTGTGCTACTCTGCCATAATTTCTTTAACTGAGTATTTTTAAGACCTTCAAGTTGCTTTCAATTTCCCTATTATAGACACATACTGCAGTGACTCTCTGTATAAATATATCCTTGGTCATTTTCCATCACAAACAAAAGATAAACCATCTAGGAATAATCTTTACTTATTCATCTTATAAGCAACTATTTAGAGCACATTATGCACAAATTGCCTAACCAGAGTGGACACAAAGAAATCAGGAGGGGATGGGAGGAATGAGAGGGGAAGGGAGAGGCGGTGGGCGCTCATCTAGGCACCTTTGTGATACCAGCGGGGATGAGAACCCTCCTGCACGCCACATCGCACTGTGACCTTCCTTGTTTGTTTCAGAGAGTGAATGAGAAGATGATGCCCTTCCAGAAGTTTCTCCTTAGGAACAATGAGGTCATAACTGTATCTTCTCTGCACCAATAAAATGATCAGCATGCAACTTCTGAGTGCTCTCTTTATTTCTGGGGATTGGAGAGTCTGCACTTTGAGAACTTGGACACAACTTAAGAACACCCAGGCTGGGCGTGGTGGTGCACGCTTGTAATCCCAGCATTTGGGAGGCTGAGACCGGTGGATCCAGGTTCGCGGCCAGCCTCAGCTACCTAGTGAGGCATTCTGCAACTTAGTGAGACCTGGTTTCAAAATAAAGAATAAAAAATAAGGCTGAGGGAATAGCTCGGAGGTAGAATGTCCCTGGGTTCCACCCCCAGTACCACAAAAAAAAAAAAAAAAAAAAAAGAACACCCAGGAGCCCTTGTCTTGGGTACTTCTGCCTAGCTTCCCTCCCCTTCTGTCCACTAGCTAGCTGCCAAGTGAACACTTCCATTTTTCCTTGTCTTCCAGGGATCCTATACAATAATTATAATTTTTAAAATTACTTCAGAATATATATACATATATATATGTATATTTCAGAATATAAAATTATTTTAGAATATATATAATTACAGTGTAACCATTAAAAATAAGATAAATAAATAATCATGGAAAGAAAATAGAAAAAAATGTCAAAAGGTTAACAGCCCTTCCATAAATAAAATCACAGCTCCCTGTCAAATAATACCAAAGTGACCAAATAGTAGAAGGCAAATAGATAAAGTTATATAGTTGTTACATTAAAACTGAAGTGTTTTAATATGAAGAAGGCTCATTTTATCTAAGAAAGCAAGGGTCTCATAAAAGACAAGTAGAAACTTAAGAAAATATCTTCGTGATACAAAATTTTTGTTTTCTAAGCCAGTTACTTAAAAGATAAAACCCTTTAAGTTTTAAATTTGTATTATTATAACAGCAATCAAAACAGCTTCTACTTTTTATACCATTATCCTTTTGATACTAAGAATCACCATTTTAACAATAAGATATAAATAAATTTATTCAAATTTTAGCCATGTTATTTGCACATGAATATATATGAATATTCTAGTTACTCTAGAGAAAGAAAGAATATTAAACGAACATGAGATAGTTGTACAGGCTGAGGAATCTTTGATATTTCCCAAAACATTGATTCTATTTTTTAGTATGTGAATGAAGTTTCAGGTGATTTCCCTTATAATTCAAGCTTCTCTCCTTCCCTATTTTATCCTGTTTAATTCCTTCCATCACTACATTCAATATTTTTTTTTATCCAAATCTGAATGAATTTCATCAGTAGGCAGTGTGATAGATTTTCCAAGGCAGGGAATTTGGAGGTGACAGACATGATGTTGAGATCTATGTCTTTTCTTACGGTCTCTGGACTGTCATCAAGCTAATACAATAGAATTATGACTGGTAATGTTATACCAGAAAATATTAGGCTTTGGAGAATTTCACATAGTTTCTTAAGCATATATCAATCACAAGTATTTCTATAAATTCATACTGGTAAACGATCATTTTTATTGCCTACACAATTTTACATATCAAATAATCCTAATCATCAAATATATTTAAAAATCAACATCAGTAGCAATCAGGGAAATGCAAATCAAAACTATCCAAAGACTCCATCTATCTCCAGTTAGAATGACAATAATCAAGTATAAAAACAATAATAAATGCTGGCAAGGATGTGGGAGAAAAGAAACTCTTATATATCTCTGGTGGAATTATAAATTAGTAAAACTATAGAGACCAGTATGGAAGATTCTCAAAAGACACTAGGAATGGAACCATCTCATGACCCAGCTATATCACTCTTTGGTATCTTTCCAGAATATTTAAGGTCGGAATATTATAGTAATACATGTGTACTCACGTTTATTGCAGCACAAGTCACAATAGCCAAATATGAAACCCAGCTAGGTGTCTGTCAACTGCAGAATGGATAAAGTGAGGAATTTTACTCAGACATAAAGGACAGAATTTTGACTTTTATAGGAAAATAGATGGGAGTAGAGAATGTTATGATACTTGAGATTAGCCAGTCTCAGAAATTCAGTGGTCATATGTTTTCTCTCCTACGAGGAAGCTAGAGAGAAAAAGGGCCAGAAAAGGGCCTTCAGCTAAGCGAGGAGAGAGAGACCGGTAGCAGAGTGGACGTGGAGTGGGAGATGGAGGCCAGGAGGGAGAAAAACGAGCTGAGGAAGGAAACAGTTCACACTATGCTAATTACAGTGTACCCATCAAAATATAAAATAAAGAAATAGTCATGGAAAGCAAATAGAAAGAAAGGTCAAAAGGTTAACAGCCCTTCCATAAATAAAATCACAGCTCCCTGTCAAACAGTACCAAAGTGACCAAATAGTAGAAGGAAAACAGATAAAGTTATATAGTTGCTACATGAAAACTGAAGTCTTTTAATATGGAGATGGTTCATTTTATGTAAGGAAGCAAGAATCTCATAAAAGACAAGAAGAATCATAAAAATATGTCCTTACAATACAAAATGTTTGTTTTCTAAGCCAGATATTTAAAAGATAAAAACCTTTCAAAATTGTATTATTATAATAGTGATCAAAATAGTTTCTACTTTCTATCCCATTATCCTTTTGATATTAAGAATCACCATTTTAACAATAAGATATAAATAAATTCATTCAAATTTTAGCCATGTTATCTGCACCTGGAATTTACTTTTTTAGAGTACTGTTTCAGAGTTTCACTGGGCAGATTTTACAAAAGGAGAAACACCAAACCAGCAACACGTAGACACCTGTACAGAAGTTATAAAATGGATACCTAAGCTACAGTTACAAAACAGAAGCCTGCCAGTTTCTACGTGATCTTGAAACTTTGCTAGAAATGATTGCTTTCCTGTCTTATAATTTTTCACTCTTCTATTACATGTATTCTTTTCTTTGACTTCTATTAACATGAATTGATTCTTGAGATCTGGGTTTGCAAACAGAAAAATGTTATCATGTATTGGGGGCATAGGCTATTTACTAATTGTTGTCTCTCTAAGTCTTTGGACTAATCCTCATATGCAGGAGATTAAACAGCATCCTACCAAAATCATCAATCTGCTAGAAATGACAGGATTTATATTCTTCTGTAGTCTACACACCTTGGTTGTATATCACCACTACCCTCCTATAGCACAGGCAGCTCAAAGGCTACTACAAGCTGTTAACTCCTCCCATATCTACGACTGTTGACTCTGTTTAGATTCCTCACCTCAGATAGGAATGGCCGCCCAGCTGACCCTTCTGACTGGGCCTAGACAACAGCTGACCTGTCTTATACTCGTCAAGGGGGGGGGGGGAGGCAGCAGTCTCTAATCGTCCTCTCCAAATGGTCTGACATTTACCTCAAGCAAAGCAATCTTTTTCTATTTTCATGAGTTCCCCTCAGCCCTGGGCACCTGTTCTCTTCTATGACTCTCTTAGGTCAAGCTCTTGTTTCCATTCTGTCTCAGCATTCCTGGGGAAACCCAGTGGGAAACTTGTCCACAAGCCCACAGAATGTAAACACTCACATTACTGACGTCTTGTACCCCAGGTTCCGACAGTCAGGCACACTTCTCTACTCCCAGCATTACTGTTGCTCCCTCAGCACTCTCAGCAGACTTCAGTCAGTTTTGTTTGGACCAAACCAGCTAATGCTCCTCTAGACAATGGCTTAGGCCAATGCAGATGACCACTTGCAAAAAACCTCTCTGGTCTTCAAGGGCCCTCTTGGAATCTCCTTGTGATCTGGTTATGTTTGGATGATTTCATACCATGCCCTGTCCTGAAGCTGAGCAGGTATCTACAGCGTTAAAACAGGCAGCTTCTTACAGAGCTGGTCTGTATGGTAATGAGATGAAAACGTTACAAGACACCTGAACTTAAGGATGGGGAAGGTTAGAAGTCACAGGGCATTTTCTCAGTAGCTAAACCCTGATTTGTGATGTCAGACTGGCCCGGCCTTGTACAGAAAAAAAGTAAGAATGCAAAAGTCAGCCATTGCCCCGTTGTCATGGGGACCCAGGAAGAAACCCTATTTAAGACCGGGGGCACAGCATTTGGGAGGCTGAGACCGGAGGATCCGGGTTCGAGGCCAGCCTCAGCTACTTAGTGAGGCACTCCACAACTTAGTGAGACCCGGTTTCAAAATAAAGAATAAAAAATAGGGCTGGGGGTGTAGCTTGGAGGTAGAATGCCCCTGAGTTCAATCCCCAGTACCGCAAAAAAAAAAAAAAAAAAAAAGAGCGGGGGCCCAGGGGGACTTCAGCGTCTCCCTTGAGTGCTCCTCTCCACTTTCTTTTGGGTGCGGTGCTGTTTCTCTTCCAATTCTAATAAATCCTACTTTAACCTTTGAAACTGCTTGTCCCATTTTCTAAATGAGCAGAAGACAAGAACTCACAACATGGTGACACCAAATGGTAACACGAATAGATAGGGGCCGGCCTATGTTCCCTTTTTCTTTCTTTCTTTCTTTTTTTTTTTTTTTTTCAGTATGGGGATTGAACTCAGGGGCATTCTACCTCTGAGCCATATCCCTAGCCCTATTTTTTATTCCTTATTTTGAAACAGGGTCTCACTAAGTTGCGGAGTGCCTCCCTAAGTAGCTGAGGCTGGCTGGGAACCTGGATCCTCCAGTCTCAGCCTCCCAAATGCTGGGATTACAAGCGTGCGCCACCATGCCCGGCTTCAGCCTATGTTCTATTGGGAAGACAGCACCTCTTGTGCAGCACAACCTCTTACCCTTGTTTGGCCCCACTAGCTGTGGCCACTCTGGAAGCTGAATACTGCATTCTAGGGAGCCAGTTCAGTTAGTGGTTGACCTTTAGAACAGAGTTAGCTTCTTTTCCCATGCAGTCCTAAATCAAAAGCAAACAGTCTCTCTCCTCTGGGGCACTCAACCTCACACCTGCTTACTGTCTAATAGAATTGGAGTCTGCACACTTGCATTTCTCTTTCCTTCTATCCCTGGCCCCTGGTGATATCCTGATGTCCCTGACTCTATTTGGGTCCTTGCCCCCCTCAGAGAACAGACCCCAAAGAGCAATCCTACTTGTTCTATCCTGTTTGGCCTTGGCATTAACTCCGGAATGGCAACAGTGATAGAGAGTCCAGTATCCACCTCCTTAATCTACAAATCTATCTCTAGAATGAGCTGGCGGGCGAGAAGCTATGGCCAAAGCACTCATAGACCGTCCACGCCAGATTGTCTCTCCTCACGGGAGTTGTTCTTCAAAACAGATGAGGGGGCTCTTTATGCTTCAGAAAGAATGCTACTTTTATGTCAGTAGATCAGGTCAGGTACAGAACAGTATGCAACACAGTTCTCCAAGCTGAGGGAGAGAGCTGCCCAGGGATGGAAATCATGAGAGGAAACGTGGTCCTGGCTTTCTTGGCGCTTGCCCTTCATGAGACCTTTAGCTACAATACTCCTATTCTTATTCTTTGGCTCTTGTCTCCTAAAACGGTTAACACAGTCTGTTTCTTCCAGGCTCCAGACTATCAAATTTCAAAGGAGACTCAGGCGGGACTATCAACCAACCCCTCTCTACAGTGGATACTGACTACTGCAGTGTACTCCTGGACTGACCCAACGTCAGGGAGCTTGTCTTGTCCCAACAGGCTCCGCTCTGACAGAAAGCAAGAGCAAGAGGCCCTGACATGTCTACACCCTAGTCCAACTCAAAAAACAAAAATAACAACAAAAAACACAGCAGCAACCACAGAAGATAAACCATCACCTCTGTTTCCTAAATGATTTTATGACCTCTAGCTCTTGAGGGAGGAATGTTAGGTAACAAGCCAGAAATGAGCAGTACAGGGGAAAAAAGCAGAAAGGGAGGAACCTTCCTGAGAAGACATGGAGAATGGCTCAGCCAACAGTGGTCAGAGACTTCCAGCTTATTACATTGCAGTTTTAGACACCAAAGCTAATTGTAACATGGCTAATTTAGGAGGGTCTCACCAAGCTGTCAAACCAATCCGTAGTGCAAAACCCAAAAGCAACCACCTCAAATTACAATACATTAAGAGTAGCAGAATTTCTAAACAGTATTAAAAACTCACCAGGAGGAAGGCTTCTCTCTCTCTCTCTCTCTCTCTCTCTCTCTCTCTCTCTCTCTCTCTCTCTCTCTCTCTCTCTCTGTTCCTGGAGCTGGCTCTGCGATCCTCCTGGTGAATCAAATAAAACCCTCCATGCTCACCCTAACTACATCCTTCAATTGAAATCTTTCTGTTGGGGAGACAAGAACTGAGGAAACGCACTGTCCTGGGAATCACCAGACAACAGATAAGGCAGTGGAATCAGAACCTGTATTTACAAAAGAGAGCAAGTCCCACCAAATGACATTTCCTGGTTCTCACTTAACTGTGATTCCAGCATGAGAGATGCTACAAAACTTTTCACAAAGGGAACCAACAGAATGCCCCATCCCACCACAAAGGGGCACCCAAATGTGAGGCAACAAAGAGCTATGGAGTTCACCCCAAATGAGAACTCACCCAGATGGCCAAGGTTGTTGTGACTGACTGCATCCAATTTCCTTCCTCCCAAATTGATCCAAGAAGAGAAGGGAGCTGCACCTGTCAGGGAAAGGAAAATACAAGAGTTCTCCAAGGTAGAAAAAAATCCTTGGCCGCTGCTGGAAAGTCTTTGAACTTTCCCCCTTTGCAGGAGAGTACCTCCATGAAAATGGTGTTACCCAAAGCTAGCCAGCTCCTCTCCCAAACCCTGAGCAGCCTGCTCTCCATGCCTGGCCCTCACGGCCTTCACGCAAAGAGAGCATGGGGTTCACTTGGGGCCCATCCGGGGTACCACAATTATAACTGAATGCCAGTATCTGCCCCAATTTTGTGAATCACAGTATTTGGGACAAACCTTTGGGAAGAAGGAAAAGAAATTTGTTAATTTGCTAGCAAAACAAAGAAACCATTGAACTTAAGAGTTCAGAACGAAACCCTGGATTATCACAAAACAAAGGAATCAAGTCCCTTTTAAGAGTTAGCTCTTCAGGGTCACGTGGAATGTTAGAAGAGACACAATTCATGTTGGTTCTTCCTCAGACTCACAGGTGCCAGATTTCTCTCTCTCTTCCTTCCTTCCTTCCTTCCTTCCTTCCTTCCTTCCTTCCCCCCTCCCTCCTTCCCTCCCTCCCTCCTTCTCTCCCTTCCTTCCTTTCTTCTTTCCTTCCTTCCATGTATTTATTTATTTTCATGGTACTAAGAATTGAAAACAGGGTATTCTACCTCCAAGATACACCCAAACCTATTCTATTTTTTATTTTGATGTGGCCTACATACTCCCTTGAATGTGTATCTTCCTACTTTGCTAAATAAACCTCTGTCATTGTCTCTGAGAAAAAGAAAAGCTTATTTCCAAAACATTTGCCAATATTTTTGTAATTTAATGAAACAAGGAATTTACACCATGTGAGGAAGTTGTACAGGCTGAGAAATGCTTAAAATTTTGAAAAGAGATTTGAAACTTCTTTCCAAAACATGTTTCTGTTTTCCTTATCCTTATCCCACCTTGTAATTCAATTTAATATGCAGTCATGAGAGGATAATTAATTCAGCTTATTCTACATTACTTCCAACTTGGTTTTCTCTTTGGTTGAAGAACTGCAGAGAGCATTAGTAATTATGTGTATCATGTATGGTGATATATAGCTTGATTTTATGTAAAATAGAGAAAAAAGGAAATGGAGAGAATAAAGAAAGGGGTGGTGGAGAAAACAGAGATGGAATTTGAAATGTGAGACTTAAAATGAATGCAAAAATACAGGTGGGAATTGTGATGGAAGAGAAAAAGAAGTGATGGGAGTATAAATACATAGAATTGACAAAATACACAGAATTAGATAGAACTCTGAGAAAATCCAAATTGTGGAGAGACACTAGCATTTCATTAATATCAGTCAGATCATGGAATTCTTTTTTTTCTTTCTTTTTTTTTTTTTTTTTTTTGTGGTACTAGGGATTGAACCCAGGGGCATTCTACCTCCAAGCTACATCCCCAGCCCTATTTTATATTCTTTATTTTGAAACCGAGTCTCATTAAGTTTCGGAGTGCCTCACTAGGTAGCTGAGGCTGACCACGAACCCGGATCCTCCGGTCTCAGCCTCCCGCATGCTGGGATTACAAGCGTGCGCCACCACACCTGGCTTGGAATTCTTATCATACAGATGGTCAATGTTCTCCTTTCTGGAAACTCCCCACCATGAGGGAACTTCTATGATGCAAATATCATGATCCCGTGGCTTTCAGTTCTGACCCTAACTGGCCAACTTGCTAGGTCAGTCAGTATGCTGAGATCAGCCCCTTCTTTGCCTGGTCACCTCAGCTGGGTGCAAGAAATGGGCAGGTTGTTGTCTATCTCTGGGCAGAGGTCATCCTCCACATGACTTTGCTATTACATCTAGGTGTAGAAGAGCCAGTCTAATAGGGCTGCTGGCCTTCTTGTGGAGGTGGCCCTGACTGGTTACCAGGATGGGAAGGACCATTTTGTCCCTACTGCTGCTGTAGCTGCTATTGCTTCCAAAGTGGGGAGGTGAGGAGGCAGCATTGTCTTGGATGCCTCCTTGGAGCAGCGCAGGTGGCAGGGACAGGATGGAGACAGGGCCATACAGACCTGCCTGGTAGGAGGCCTGGCCCTAGGTTCCTACTCAAATGCCTGAACTTGAGTGCTTCTTCTGCTCTGAGAAAAAGCAGCACTGTGGATGCTGCTCGGGGCTGGGTGGTGATGGTGAGAGCATTCGTCTCTACTGTGGCACCGGGCTGCAAGAACTTGGGTCCACACGATAGGGAATAAAAACAGAGGGCTTCAAACATTTCTACACAAAGAATTTCTACATTTTTTTCACTTTTACATTCTCTTTTTCAGTCACCATTATTACGACTGTGTCCCAGTACACCTCACCACACAACCTAAAAGAAGGAAGATGTATTTGCTCATTGGTTTCTGGAGATCCCAGGGTGCAGATCCTGTGAATCCAGGGTCTAAACTCAGGGCATGGAGGCAAGAGGCGGAGAGAAAGGGAGAAAGCACAAGGGCTCTTACATCATGGAGGTCAGCAACAAGAGACAGAGAGAAAGCAGGGGATTCAGAGACACAGCACATCCCCAAGGCCGTGCTCCAGGGATGCACCTCCTCCAGCATGCCCACCAGCCCGGGCCACCATCCAGATAACCATCTAATGGACTCAGGTACTGATGGGATTCTATCCCCATGACGACCATCTCCATCCTGAGCACCAATGCATGAGCTCTTCAGGGGGCTCTCTCTCTGACCATAACAACCTTCTCCATCCAGGGAAACAGTGACTCCCACCTGGCTTCCATCCACGGGTGCCTGTTACTTTTTATCCCAACTTGCTTCTCAGCAGTGACGAACATGGCTTAGGATTCTCTCCTACTTCTCCTCTCTTCTTTTGGCACCATGATACTGTGTGCATCTCGCTCATGCTCTACTTCCCTGTTCACTGTCCTGCTTACTTCTTTCCTCGAGATACTTACTGAGTGCCACGTCAATGCCAGGAAGATAGCTGAGTGCTCAAGATTGCGAGAGGAATACAAACTCAGGCTCCCTACCATGGGGGAACTCATGGCTCTGCATTTGCCTCTGTAAAAGAGACTCCAAGAGATGCCTGGTTGTTCTTTCATTTCTTCCAAATTAGTGCTCATTGCTCTTCCCTCTTCAACCCTTCCCTGCTCGAATGACAACAGGAGAATCTGTCAATGAAGGAAGAGGACAGAGGAAACAGAAAGTGGGAACTGTCTGGATCACTGTCTTCCCAGGCCCAGGAATGTGAGAAATAAACTTCTGTTACTTAAAAATACCAGGCTCAAGTATTTTTTATTTGTGCCCTTGCTGAACAATAAAAAAATTAATAAAAAGGAGTGGGATATAGCTGTCCCTAATACTTGTGAATAAGGAAGCACTGCTACATGGAGGTAGCTGCTGGGAGCTTTTGGAAATTCTTAGAATTATTGTTTGGAGTTCTGCTGAGGACCAGAAGTGGATAGAGCTGTGGGAAACTTTCAGTGGACACAGAGATGACTTAGGAGACCAGGTCAGAAGAAAGTTTGTGGAAACAGGAACAGTGAAGGCCCTTCTGATAAGGACTCAGATGCAACCAGGAACACATCACAGGCAGGGGCAGTCATATTGTGTCTGACTATTCCATTACTGTCTCATTCAGGTAACCAGTTGTTCTCTTCACTTCCTTCAGCTGTATGTCTGTGTTCCCCTACGTCTCACTGAGCTTCCTCGGTGCCATTGATGAGAATTTCTCTTCATGTGCTTCATACATTTCCTTTGTGTTAGTGTCTGTTTCTGGAGAAATACTGTCATCTTTTGGAGGTGTCATGCTTCCTTACTGATTCAAGCTCTTCCTTACCCTATATTGGTGTCTCTTCATCAGGTGTACCTGTCACACCTTCTAAATCATAGGTGCCTTTTTAGGGAAGCACAGCCACATAGATGAGTCGCGGGTGAGGGGTTAGGTCGATGTTTTGGTGGTTCTGAGTGAGCAGAGACATGTAGCCACCAGGTATTTTATTCAGCTCTAACCAAGGTCATCATTTCATTCAAGTGCTTCAACACACTAGACTACTTGTGCGTACAGAGGCAGTGGCATGCCTTTCCATAGGATGTGGGCCATCGTGGATGCATACAACATGTCCCAAGGAGGTGAGTGTTGATGGTATTGGCAGACACTGCTACCTAGGGCCCAGGTGATGGAGGGACATGCCCTCAGGTATTGAGATTATAGAAAGATTAGTAAAATGTGGATAAGCCAGGAAACAGACAGTGATCAGGATCATGAGGTAGAGATTCTGCAAGTGGCCATATGTGGGATCCATGTTGAAAGTAGACCCAACTGGATTTGCTCAGTGGAAGTCAAAGTGCTCCTGTGCTTTTGACTAAAGAGAAGAAACAAATGTTGTGAACTGAGACAACACTGGGTAGTGAAGGAGGCTCCTCCCTCACCCCAGTGCCTAGGTGGAAGTCCTCCACCCTAAGAACACAGACTAAGACTCTCTTTGGAGACTTGGCCTCTGCGGAGGAGATAAAGTTAACAGAGGTTGTTGGGGCAGGACACAGACAAATCTGAGTGGATTAATGTGCTCAAAGGGAGCAGACATTTGGGCATGCAGAGACCATAGACTCTGCACTGAGGAAGACTCTGACAACCTGGCTTTGATGAGACCCTGTAGAAGGCCCAGATAGAGGACTCTGGAGAGAAGGGACCTCCCCTCCTTCTCTATTGACCTCGAGCCGGAAACCTGGGTGAAAATAAGCTTCTGTTGTCAACTCCACCCGTGCATGGATAGAGTCAGCAGCACTGGGCTCTGCTGTGGGGAGACCAGGAACAGAGCTGTGGAACAGAGAGCTCTGTCGCTGCACGGTAAATGTAAATTGCTTATTTCATAGAAGAGCATTGCTCTGGGCCCTCCACTCCCTAAGAGCCCCTAAACTTCCCCCTGTGGTCTTTTCCCTGCTTCAGCCCACCCTTCCCATGTGCCTCCCTGTCGGCCCTTCCACGCCTACATCTTGGCTGTGTCTGGTGAGTTTCCTGGTGCTATTTTCCTTTCATGGTACACTAACCATGTTCGCCCATTGCCGACACTAGGAAAGGTCAGGAAATGATCACTGAACTTTCCCAAGACTCAGTGACACGTGAAAGAATCATCAGCTCTGTGCACCAAGCCAACTTCAAGACTGACTTCCAGCAGGACTGCCTGGCACTGGCCTCTCCTTCTCCCTGACCTTGTTTCCTATCTGAAGGGCTTCCATTAGCCCCCTGGGGAGCACCACTCATCACCAGGTGCCTTATCACACAGTGTCTGCAAGATCCAGAGACAGTCACCGCAATAAAGAGTAGGACTGTCGGGCCCACACAACTAAACTCTGCTCCCCATAAACCCAGAATCCCAAGGAGAAATGTTCTGCTTTTCACATAGCCAGCAAAGAATGGCCAGCTGCTAATATCTTGCCTCCATATTTCATCAAGGTATTAGTTCTTCCCAGGTAAAAAGCCATCAGCCTGGTGTCCCTGCAAAGGATGCATTTTGTGCAGCAGACCCTATTGTTGTGCAGTTCTTCCTACAACACTCTGCACCCCTGTAGAAAAGGCCAGAATCAATGCTCACATGCACACTATAGGACTCAGTTCCCTGTGCTGGTCTGGGGTCCGACTTCAGAATTTCTAGTCACATGGCCCCCAGGCCTTAACTCGAAGCAATGTTTCCGCAAATTGCCAACAGCCTTATAATGAACTGAAAAAAATCACAAAGACCAAGAAAGAAACTGACGGGATGAAATACGATGGATAGAACTAATTACACTAATCAATCTAGATCTTTCATGACAAGGATGAGAAGGTAATTACTAAATAAAACAGAATAAAAGGAAGGTGGATAGAGAACCAGCAATGCAGGTACCCAAAAAGGCCAAGAAACACAACACCCTGTGACCAAATTTAAAAACCAAAGTGAAAAAAATCTACTGTAGAGCAGAATGGACCCTGATATGGGATATTTAAAAAGTGAACTCAGTTCAATTGTAGAGAAAGAAACAGCCAGATATGAGAAAATGAATAAATATGGGAGAAGAATGTGAAATATAGAATATAAAATATCAGATTCAGTAGTAGAGCAGGAAGAATGCTTATCAGAGTGTTGGAGACTAAATTCTCGGGGTCAGAAACCAACCTGAGGAACAAGCAGAGAGAATAACTAAAGAAGAACACCAGTGCATCACAAGCAGAGCTTCAAAACTGTGTTTGTATAGTCAATCAGTTATCATTGGGGTGATCTACAATGTTTCCTGGAGAAAATAAGGCTGACACATCTTATGGAATATTCTGCAAAAGGAGAGGAGCCTAGAAACTGTCCTGGAGATGCAAAGCAGCCGTCCATCTAGTAGCAGTCTCTTCCTGGTGCTGATCTGTGGGAATCACCTGTGGCTTCTGGGCATGCTCTTCCTGAAGGGCTACGATCAGCGTCCTGGAGACCACTGCTCTCACCGTGTTCCTTCTCGTATAGTGTATCCAGAACCCAGAGATAGAGCAATAAGCAGAGGGACCGCTAGGCCCACTCAACTATGCTGTGTCCCCAAGCGACTGGATCCTTATTGATAACCTGCAAAGACATCATAAGAACAGAATGTTTGAGCCGGGCGTGGTGGCGCACGCTTGTAATCCCAGCATTCGGGAGGCTAAGACCAGAGGATCCGGGTTCGAGGCCAGCCTCAGCTACCTAGTGAGGCACTCCACAACTTAGTGAAACCCGGTTTCAAACTAAAGAATAAAAAATAGGACTGGGGGTATAGCTTGGAGGTAGAATGCCCCTGAGTTCAATCCCTAGTACCTCAAAACAAACAAACAAAAAAAACCAGAATGTTTTACATCTTCTGTTTCCACCCCACTCAGGCTGCTCTGATTAGTACCAGATTCAATGATTCCCAGGAAATCTTTCTGGCCTGAGCAGGCTGAGAGTCAGCCTTCAGGTGCCAGGAGTCCATTGAGTGATCCTGATCCATCACAGAACTGAGTGGGAAGGGCCCTGAAGTCTTCAAAACTTCAGCTACCTGCCATAAACACAGGAAACACACAAAACCATCAGTGGTGTTGGCGCCACAATAACAAAAATATTGACCACCTTTTAATTGGTGCTAAAATCACCACCAACACAAATATACAAGATATGCAGCTCCCCCCCCCCACCCCTCAATCACGATACAGAAAGATAGAATCACTTGGTCATCGGTGAGAGTGAAGTTCCAACAATGAGGGAAGTCCAACCCTAATACCTGTGCTGACTGCTTAGGCCATGTTCCTTTCTTTTTGTTGCGCACGTAATCTGTTGTACCTTTTAGAAATGACACACTGACAGCTGCCTCCCTTGCCCATCCTGCTGGGCTAAGGTCACAAGGAGAAGCCAGGGATGCAAGGCATCAGAGGGTGCCAGGTGTGAGGTCACCCAGCCAGTGCACAGCTCAAAGGCGCCACTGTTCCTTCTCCCTATAAAGGGAGCCGTCCACTTCCCCAGCACAGACTTGGGAGCAGCTCCGGAGCCTCCTGCAAGATGCTGGTGGTCCTGCTCGCCGCGGCCTTGCTGGCCCTGAGCTCTGTTCAGAGCGCAAGTGAAGGTATGAGAAGAGTGAGAGGACAAGTGACTCTGGGGGCTCAGGAGAGCGCAGTGCAGAGATGGGGGAGGAGAGGGAAGGTGGTGATGAGAGGGACCGGATGCAGAGATTTTATGAAAAGTGGAATACCACTAGGTCCATGTTGCATGTCAAGTCCTTGGAATTTAAGGCACATTTTGAAGGAAAATAAAAACATTTTTGATGAGAGAAGTGGCAAGCTACAACTCTCTATTTTGGAGGATAGAGGGGATGTGGGAAGACTGGCATAAAGAAGTCCAGTTGTGCCAGGCATGGTGGCGCACGCTTGTAATCCCAGCATTCGGGAGGCTGAGACCAGAGGATCCGGGTTTGCGGCCAGCCTCAGCTACCTAGTGAGACACTCCGCAACTTAGTGAGACCCTGTTTCAAAATAAAGAATAAAAAATAGGGCTGGGGGTATAGCTCGGTGGTAGAATGCCTCTGAGTTCAATCCCCATTACCGCAAAAAAACAAAAAAAAAAGAAGTCCAGTTGTGAGATCTTGTGGTCCACGCAGATGTGGTGTCGGCGACCTTGCTGAGCAGAGGACAGGAGACAGAGGTGAGAGATGCACACTCTTCACAGCTTTGTCATCTGGAGATCTGGAGATAAATCTGAATCTCTCCACATAGTGAAATAGAAATTGCAGTTCCTATATCTCATTGTCCTCTGGCCCACATGCAATGTTTCAAAGTGGTGTGACACTGTACCTAAATTTTTAGTGCTGATGTCTCTGCTTTTAAAGGATATAAATATTTACCTGATATCAGGAAGAAAAAATGTGGAATAACTCCCTTAACTACACCCTTAAAATGATACCCAGTTTCAATGTGAAATACAAATACACAGAATAATTAGGAGAGATTAACAGTGCAGTTTGAGAGATTACAGAGAGAAATGGAAGCGTTTTTATACTTTGAGCAGAGGCGTGGCCTTCAGCCTGGCCACCAACCCTCCAGGTCTAGTTCTAACTCCTTTTGCAGTAGCATCACGGGGAGGGGCTGGCGAGGTCACTGAGGGGGTGCAGAGGTGAGGATGGAGGTCATCTTGCCCTGTGGGACCCTTGTGACCACTGAGAGATTGTCACTGACTTTTGTCTTCATCCTGTGCTTCATTCCCTAGAATTCATCCATGAAGACACTCCATCTGTAGGATCAGGTAAGGACCAATTAATCCTTATTTGAATCTCTCCTCCTTTTCCCCCTGAAATCGTAAATTCTACAATGTCTATATACACTCATTTTCATTTTCAGAAGTTAATGAATTTTAAGTCCCCACTGATGGAGACAGACCTTCTCAAACCTTGGTTTTGGGCACATGGGCAGGACCACCATCTTGAATATCAGGGAAATGGTGTTGATGACAGCAGGTGTGGTTTGCCTCCTACCCAGAGGAACATATGGCTGAGAGATGGCACACCAATGCGCCATCCTGCTTTTTCCTCTGCTGTGGTGCTAAGCTTGCCCTATAGATCCTTCCTCTTCCCTTCTCCCTTCTTGAATTATATGGCTTCAAGCAGAATCCCATAGAAATACATCTATGACCTATTTCTCTACTCAGTTATTCCTATAACTGATAAATATTTATAGAGTGTCATTAGTGAGTGATGTATGGGCTTCAAGTTGGGTTTCTCTTAGATTTTATCTACATGGATCTGAGGCCCAGAGGAACTAGCTCTGCTTTCAACTTTTAGTTTAGATTTCCTAAATCAGATTCACATGAAGTAATATTTCTCATCATCCCAGATGTAATTATCAACAGAAGTCACATTTATCTCCTCTATCTTTGTATCTCTTCTGTCTTAGGAAACATCCCCTGGGAATAGTAAGGTATCCAAGACCTCACATTTGGACAATTTTAGGGAAAAATACTTGTAATGTCTAGGCAGGACACATTCCACCTGGGTAGCACACAGGTGAAGAGCAGGCTTCATGAGGAGAGGTGGTCACGAGGGGGTTGGCAGTTGACAGGCAAATGCTGGAATAAAAGGGTTGTATCAAGGTCAGAGAGGTGAACAGCAGGAGTGTCTTCCACTATAAAACTGATGGATCCTTGTTTTGCACCCCACAGAAGAGCAAAGCCAGAGTTCTGAACAGCAGCCTCAGGGACCACCTCCTGGAGGACACCCACCTAGACCCCCTGCTAATGGTGGAGATGAAGGCAAAGATGAAGATGACGACTCTCAGCAGGGACCACCCCAACAGGGAGGCCAGCAGGGACCACCCCAACAAGGAGGTCCACAAGGACCACCCCAACAAGGGGGCCATCAAGGACCACCCCAACAAGGAGGCCAGCAGGGACCACCCCAACAAGGAGGCCCACAAGGACCACCCCAACAGGGAGGCCAGCAGGGACCACCCCAACAGGGAGGCCCACAAGGACCACCCCAACAAGGAGGCCAGCAGGGAC